>CM055070.1:0-188826 GCA_029204045.2 Tillandsia leiboldiana | reverse complement strand
TCGCCACGTCACGACCGTTCCTTCTGCCAACCTGGCCAAAAGGAATATTACCTTTCATCCCCCCAACGCGGTAAGCTTACCCCCACCCCTTCGTTGAGAGCTACTTTGATATATATAATATATATATATATATATATAACTATTTTGAGATGGTTTAAGAGTCGGGTATGTTTACAAATATTTACGGGGGTTATAAATTACAATGTGATTGATGTAATCCACGAGGCAAGGAATAAAATCTAACTACTAGATTTTGATTTGTGAGAAAATATGTAAAAGTTGTTAGTGTTTGACTTTCTAAAAAAAATATTTTTAAAATGATTTTTGGAGAAACCAATTAAACACCCTTTATATATATTTATATATATATATAAATATAATATATATATATATATATATAGATATATATATATATAATTTATAAATATTATTGTTGTGGGTGAATTAATAGTGTAGTTATCAGATCTAGTTAATCTCTTTATTTTATTAATCTTTTAATCAAACACTGTCCTTGGATGCATGCTTGGGTTTTGTGATATTAAGTTGTGGAGAGGTTAAAAACAAACCTAGAGGTAAGAGGGTGGTTTTTTTTTTTACACAGAGAGAGAGAGAGAGAGAGAGAGAGAGAAAAGGAGAGTTGATAAGCAATAATAATAGTAACATATTATTATTATTATTATTAATTTATGAAAATATAATATATATTATATGAGCAATGCTACATGTCACCCCGAAGGGGTGTACATCATACACCTCCACCATTTTAATGGTGGCGATATTTTTTACGGGTCACATCGAGTGACCACATCACACCCGCACCCTTAGATGGGTGGGATGTATGATGTACACCCCGAAAGGGGTGTACACATAGCATTTTCCATATATATATACAAGAGGAGGAGGAGGGGGACTGGGGAGTTTGCTAGCTAGATAGAGGTGTTGTTTTTTGTATTTATCTCAGTAAGAGAGTGGGTAAAAGGAAAGAGAATAAAGTGGGGTGGTCTGATAAGAGGGCTCACACAGCTTGAGACAAAGGAACCTTTCCTCGGTTTGGCAGAAAGGAATCTATGCAGAGGTGAGAGAAATTTTTTTTAAAAAATAAAAGTGAGAGAGAGAGAGAGAGAGAGAAGAGAGAAGAGTTTTAGAGAGAGAAGGAGACGAAAGAGTTGTGTGGGTTCAGAATACAGCAGCAAAAAGAGCACATCATAGGGGGAAAGGTAAAAAAAAATAAAAGAGAGAAGAGAGAGAGAGAGAGAGAATCTCAGAATAGTCCCTACACAAGGCAATGTTCCAAACCCTATTCTCTACCTTAGCCAAAGACAGGCTTGTGATATAGGAGAGGAATGGGGAGGCAGCAGATGCAGCAGTAGCAGCAGCTGCTGCATGCAGCTGCAGCTGCAGCTGCAGCTGCAGCTGTGAGCTGCAGTAACTTTCCTTGCTTTTGATATAGAACATCTCACCAGCTTTAGTTTTTTCCCAACAGGGCTTGTGTTTTTTTCCCTTTTTTTTTTTTTTTTCCTTTTTTTCTTTTGGTTCTTTTCTTTCTTCTACAAAGCACTACAACTACTGCTATTGCATGATCATGAGCTGCTTTTGCTCACAACATCCCCCAATCTAACCCTCTGCTGATCTGCTTTTTCTTCCTGCTTCTTTGTATGCAACTATATATATATATATAATATATATATATATATATATATATATACTTATATATATATATATGTATGTATATATGTATATATGTATGTATGTATGTATGTAGGACCCTTTCTTAGGAAGAATTATTCGGGAAAGGAAAAAAACACTGTTGGGTACTGTGTGCAAATCATGACCTTATGATGCATCTCTCTCTCTCTATCTCTCTCTGCACCTGCAGTAGTACCAAAATTTTTTTGGTTAAAACTGTTTTGTTCTTATGGATAGTATAGTATTATATAATGAAGTACAATTTATATAGTGTTATTAAAGATAAAATATCATATCGAAATTCATTCAAAGTTCCTCTCCACATCATAATCAAAGGCTCCAAATTGTTGCTGACAAAATCAAAATCTCACTTGGCGTTTCCATCACAAAAGCAAAAACCAGAAGCAGGGCCAAATATGCTGGCTGTGTTCAAGAATGTATTGCTATTAGATGATATTAGTTTTAGTGATATTTTTTAACAGTACTTAAAAAAAAAAAAAACATTATATTGAATTCTTTCTTATTGTACATAGTACAACTATACATTTCAATTTGTATCTTGTGACCTTCAAGCTCAAATCTTGTTTCTACATTTTTAATTTTTATTTTTTGTCGCAACTACTTTATGCTTCATAAATTGTGATATTTTACGTAATGTGTGTGGCCCACTATAAAAAACACAAGCAGGTGGTCTAACTCCCAGCGTCTTATTAGAGTCTTAGATTGTGTCCCAGAGTAACAACCAACTACTTAGAAGGTAGTTGTTATTGTGGAGTTGCGATCTTGATCACTAGCTAAGAAGAATTTTAAGGATTTGGGCATCATGAATTAATGCGAAGAGAGAACGTAGTGGATCACATGCACTACGAGTTGTTATAGCCCAGCTACTCGAAAACGTGCATGTCAACAAATGGGATGCTCAGATGTACTAAGAAGGACAACTCAAGATGGGGCTCCAGGTTTGAGCAACACTTTGTTGCTCAATTGAGACACATCGCGCCCAATCCTAGCTCGAAAATATACCAGAATGAGATAATAACACGCACGAATTGATCGAGACGTAGATCAGATCGTAAGCCTAAACCAGACATGAACACAGAGTTGCAGCAGGGGTCCGGTGAAGCAACGACACCACAAAATGAAAAAGAAAAAAACCTGCGAAACCGAACACCACATTGCGATCACCCACCACCAGAAAGATCTGAAACAAAGTAACCATCCAAATCAAGTCGTACAAAGATGGCGATTAAGAGTTCCAACAGAATTTCTATCAGATGTTGAAATCAGAAATTTCAGATTAAAAGGTGTCCAACTCAATAGGCAGATTGGGTAGATCAATGATGCAGGACATTATAAGCTCATCAACATGACCAACAGCGGAACAACTAGTACAATCATAAACAGCGCGAGCATATAATGTCATTCACAATAGTAGCTCAGATCTACTTAATTTGCAGGAATAAGCAGTTCTGTTTATAGTATAGAAGCCAAATTACAAAGAAGTTCCTATCTTTAACTTACACGATCAAAACGTCTCTCATAAAAGTAAATGATAAAAACCGGTTACTAATGCTGGTCCCTGATATAACCATAAAGAAGACTAAGCTAAACAACAGCAATACCGAGAAGCAATAACCCGAAACTCTTTGAGAAGGAAAACTTAAATTCTCTCACACCGAAATAGCAGGGGATAATGGCTCTTGAACTCCGCTTCCGCCCTGGAGGACAATCACGTTACCATCAGAATCCACGTCTACGATCGCGGAATCTCCTTCTTTGACTTCTCCTGCGAGCATTTTCTCCGCCAAGCTATCTTCGAGGAGTCGCATTATAGCTCTTCTCAGGGGTCTTGCACCATAGCTAGGGTTGTAACCTTCGTCGACAACCCTATCTTTAAACCTCTCCGTCACTTGGAGGTGAATGTCCTTCACCTTTAATCTCTCAAACACTTCCTTGAGCATTATGTCGGAGATCTCCTTCACCTCTAACTTTGTCAATTGACGGAACACAATCATCTCATCCAATCTGTTCAAAAATTCTGGGCGGAAGTATTGTTTCAACTCCTCGGTGACTAAACTCTTAATGCGATTATAACTGCTGTCTTTTTCATCGTAGTCGAGATCGAATCCGATTCTCCGCCCACCCTTTTCAATCACACTACTTCCAACATTCGACGTCATAATCAAAAGTGTGTTCTTGAAATCTACGGTTCGTCCTTTGCTGTCGGTCAATCTACCATCTTCTAATATTTGAAGCATCATGTTAAAAAACATCCGGGTGAGCCTTCTCAATCTCATCAAAAAGAACGACTGTGTATGGGCGGCGGCGGACTGCTTCGGTCAGCTGGCCCCCCTCGGTGTAACCGACATACCCGGGCGGCGAGCCAATCAGTTTGGATACGGTGTGGCGCTCCATGAACTCACTCATGTCGAGCCGGATCATGGCTTCTTCAGATCCAAAATAGTAGGCGGCTAATGCTTTTGCTAGTTCAGATTTTCCGACTCCGGTGGGACCTGAGAAGATAAAGCTGGCAATAGGGCGGTTAGGGTTTTTGAGCCCAACACGGGCACGGCGTATCGCACGGCTAATGGCCTTGACCGCCTCGTCCTGGCCGACGATGCGCTTGTGAAGAGTCTCTTCCATTTTTAGCAAGCGGTCAGACTCATCAGTTGAGACCTTTTCGACAGGAATTCCAGTCCAAGAAGAGACGATGTGCTGGATGTCAGCTTCGGTGACGATCGGACCTGCTTCACCCATCTCTCTCTCAGCTTTGCTCTCCTCCTTGCCCTTGTCAACTAGGGCGGAGATTCGTGCCTTCAGCTCCATCTCACGATCACGCAGCTCGCCAGCCTGTTAGAATGTTGTGAAATGTTATTTAGAATAGTCGGTACAGTGGTGGACAATGCAACAACATGCTTCAATTAAGTATTAAGGTGAATTAGCAAAAGTGAGATTAACGGAAAAATTGATGCTCAATTAGAGATGTAGCACAAAAAAAATTGTTTTAGAATATTATTTCCAATGACAATGGATATTAAGCTGATCGATTGATCAATCTTCCACCTTGTAATGTTGGTTAATTGGAACTAAATAAACCTTTCCAGGTACTCCACTTAAGAAAATAATAGAATCCTCAGTGTGCAAAATAAATTTTGTAGCTAAGTAGAGGCCATTTGTTTCCTCATGGATAAAAATGTACTGGAATTAATTCTCACTCCCACATGATGGCAAAAGCAAAAGGTCGTCTGCATCATGCTCATTTACCAACAAACAATAAAAGTTTATTTACTTGTTGATGAAAGCAATCACATCATACAACATCAGAAAAGAGAAAATATCTGATGCAATTATGTTCAAGGATGCCATAATTTGGACCAACTTTCAGCATAAAAGTAATTGGCAGTAGGTACAAGCCATATAGTAGGTATATTGTGATATTTTAGGCATACTAAGATATAGCGGTTAAAAATACTACAGCGTGTTTGTGTGTTACGGTGAATTTACAGCAGCGACCGTAACAAGATAAGGATGCTTGCTCACAGTATATCACAAAAGAGAAAAGAAAATGTTGATTGGGCTATATCTACACTTCAACAAGACATGTAAAAGTGCCGTCTTAACTGCCTAATTAATCTGCCAAATACACGATAACTGTTTTTTTTCCCCCCTAAACAGAGAGCTCAGTACCTTCTCAAAATCTTGGCCGCGGACTGCCTCATTCTTCTCCTTGGTGATCTGCCTCAGTTCCTTGTCGAGTTCTCTAGCCTCCTCAGGAAGCTATCAAAGAACAGTCGTTGCTTAAGCATTATATCAATATATAACACGGGGAAAATATGCAATATATAAAATAAGGGAGAATCAATAATACCTGAGCGTGTCGAAGCCTGACACGGGAGCCAGCTTCATCTATCAAGTCGATTGCTTTATCTGGGAGGAAGCGGTCGCTGAAGGCAATACAGGACAAATGAGACGAATGAGACAGATTGATTTAATTGCAAGAGATACGCGTAAAGGAAAAGGAATTGATAGCAACACTTCAACAACGTTGACAACAATATTTGGAAAGTTCGATTGCGCTTAAGAGGGGCCGACCTAATATACTGATGAGACAATTGCGCAGCCGCGATTAGAGCCTCATCAGTATAACGAAGCTTGTGGTGAATCTCGTATCTTTCACGAAGGCCCTTCAGAATTTGTATCGTCTCATCGACAGTCGGCTCAGGCACTTTAACAGGTTGAAAACGCCTCTCCAGAGCTGGATCTTTCTCAATGTGCTTTCTATATTCATCCAGTGTTGTGGCACCGATACACTAGATCACAAAACAGTTGAATGCAATAGAAGTAAGGTATTCAGATTGCTAGCTATTATCCAGTTGAATAACAAAAATATGAAAGAAAAATTAAATGCAGGAAAGCACATATAATATCATGACTTACACATTGTCGTCACGAAATTTTAAACCTAGATTTAACTCTATGGACCTATTGAGTAAAGCAAAAATGGAAATATTCTGCAATTTAGCCAAAAAAATTAGAAGAGGTTCTACAAGAATGAGCAAAGAGGTGATCTAGGCTAAGGATAAAGCAGGAAAACACTGATAGATACTATACAGACAAACTCAACCAGTCAACTATGACCAAAAAGCGCTATTAGAACACACGACAAGAAAAGATTTGATACCTGCAACTCGCCTCTGGCGAGCGCTGGCTTTAAGATATTAGCAGCATCTATTGCACCCTCTGCTGCTCCTGCCCCAATTAATGTGTGGACTTCATCAATGAAGAGGATTATTTCCTCGCTCTGCTTGATTTCCTCCATAAGTTTCTTTAATCTTTCCTCAAACTCTCCACGGTATTTCGTGCCAGCAACAAGTAATCCCATATCAAGAGTAATAACCTAATAGAGCAATAGTTAACAACTATCAGCATAAGAAACATACTCACACAACAGGTAAGGACTGAAATTGAAAAAGAAATAAGCCACCACAAGAAAGCCATTTTATAGCTTTGGAAAAGATAAAGAGTTATAAAATATATAGACAGAATAAGCTACCTACAAAGTTGAAGAACGAATACGCCACCACTATATACCCCATTAAGCTCGCTTTGAAACAGCTTCTCTTATCCCAAGAAGCAGCTGGAAACAAGCAGCCTGAAAAATTTGCTATGACCAGGAGCTCAAGATGAGCTTCTTAGCCACAAATTTCGAAGCTCAAATTTAAAGCTTCTGCTTTTTCTGCAGCAAGCAGCTGTTGGGTATTTTCAATTCTCTTTTTAATAAATTTTTTTTAAAAAAAAACACTTCTTCAAACAGCACTACTCAAGAAGCAGCCCCCAAAATAGCTCCAAAAGTACTAAAAACATTCATAGAAAACATCAAAGAACGGTATGACTAACCTTCTTTCCTTCAATTGTTTCTGGAACATCCCCGTTTGCTATTCTTTGTGCAAGTCCTTCGGCAATAGCTGTCTTTCCAACACCAGGTTCACCAATAAGGCAAGGATTATTCTTTGTTCGTCTTCCCAAAATTTGAGTAACACGCTCTATCTGATCCTGCCTACCAACAACAGGATCCAACTTACCCTGCAAAACAAAAATAGAAAATAAGTGCTCACAATGTGCCTGTTTGGCCTAGATTCCAGAGCAGCTTCTCTAGTCAAGACAGCAGAAGCCAAAAAACCATGAGTTTGCAAAGAAACAGTCTAGAGCTTTCGTTGTGGCAAAAGATATAATGATCCTTTGGGTCTGAAAAAGTAGATGCAACAATTTGTTGGAGCTTCTGCTCCTGCTGCAACAAGAAGCAGTGGAGATTTTATTGAAAAAAGCTACTTCTGCTTCTTTGACAGTTCAACTCGAACAGAATTTTTGCATAAGCTCCAGCCAGAATAAACAGGCCATAACATGCATCATATCATAGATATCTGAAAGGAAGAAGATACCTCCTCAGCCAACTTAGTCAAATTGGTTCCATATTCTTCAAGTGTCGGCATTTTGTGGCCGCTGCTTCCTCCTCCAACACCAGCACCCACAGCTTCTGTGCTTTCACCGACCATACGAATGACCTAATAGAACAGGAAAATCCAATTGTTATTTGGGTCTATAGGCATAATCAATCCAACTAGTGTAGTGATCCACGCGATGCAAGGGGTAGATACTATTAAAATAAAAATTTCACAGAGTGTCTTTTAATAATTAACACCATAAAAATATATTAAACATATATCATTTTTAAATTTATAATTAATTGATATAATATAGTGATCATATTTTGTGACTGAAAGATTAAAAGTCACATTAATAATTATTAAGTAATTAAATTTACTTATAATTTTTATAGAAAAATTAAGAGACACTTCTAAAAATATTAAAAGATATTTATAGGAATACTAAAAGATACACATTATTCTACATCACCATAAGTTTTTTTTTTTTTTGAGAAAACAAAAAGACTTATAGAAAAACTAAAAAACACATTAATAATTATTAAGTAATTAAATATTTTACTATTTATCCCGAAAAAAATGTTATAGAGGGTGGAAATAATGGAGAAGGGGATCTATTTAATTTAATAGAAATAATTGAGAAGCATGAAAATGAAAATGAAAATAAAAATTAAAATTGAATTGAAGGAGAGGACGACACGTGGCAACTAAACATGAGGATTAATAGAAAGTTAATTAATTAATTAATAAACATGAGGATTAATAGAAAATTAATTAATAGATAATAGATTATTATTTGTGTCTGTAGATATAATCAATCAACAGCTAGTAACAATTGCCTGTGTTCTGATGTTGCTAGGATCTGCACCAAGACTCTCGAGCACTTGAGACGCAACACCCTCTCCCTCTCGGAGCAGTCCAAGAAGCAAGTGCTCAGATCCAATGTAGTTATGGCCTGAAAATGAAACAAAATTTTATTTAGAAAATAATTAACTATAGAGAAAATAATACATACATACATAAAAAATTATGCTGGTGCGCCAAAAATTATAGGACCTCTACTCATCATCTGTGCAAGCATCACACCACCAGATATATGTACGTGTATATAAAAATGTATATATACAATGTATATTCCAAGTACCATAAAACTTGAAAGTTCAGTCAGTATAAGTGCTTGCTTAGCTCAACTTCTTTTATAATAGAATAATTTATCTACTTGAGAAAGAGAAGGCATGAGTTGGTCCAAAGAGAATTTCAGATCTCCTGACGGAAAAGTGATGCTGAAAATAAGCTTCTCTCGACTCCAAAACCAGATGACCCAAGTTTGAATCCTTTTCTTGCAGTTTTGCATGCTATCAGAGCCCCTACATAATAGAACGACCAAATTAAGGTACCTAATTGGCGGGCTTCCTCCAATGACAGTTCCAAAACGCGCTTTGCCCGAGGTGTAAATGGTATCTCCACAGCAACAAACCCGCTACCTCTTCCAATGGCCTTCTCTACTTCAACACGGGCATCTTTGAGATTGATGCCCATAGATTTCAGAACTTTCGCTGCAATGCCAGTCCCTTCACCAATAAGACCCAACAGTAATTGTTCTGTTCCAACAAAATTGTGCCCTAGCCGCCTTGCTTCTTCTTGTGCAAGCATAATAACTTTGATAGCCTTCTCGGTGAAGCGCTCAAACATAGCTCTAGCCACTCCTCGCTTAGGCCTTCCTCCCTTTGGGGCAGCGACAAGGGTAGATACTAGAGAGTTGAAATTTTGCCCTCTTCTGGCAGCAAAATCCAAATTATTTGCTACCCGCAAACCGGAGAAGCTGCGGAAAGTGATGGGACTGAATTGTACATTGCATATCATTTTGACTGTCCTGCGAGACTTCGCAGATCGGCGAATCTGATTCTGGCTTTTACTTAGAGCAGGAAGAAGTGCAGACTGCACCAACGTTCCAGCCATTATTTCTGGCAGAAAGAAACAGCTTATGTGATATTTCTAAAACAGAATTAATCCATAGCGAGTTCAAAGAGAACATATAAAAGAAGACTTTGACCAATGAATGTTTTATGCAGACGTGCAAATAACAAGAATTTTTGCACAAACAAGAGCTACTCTAGCACATATTTATCAAACAGCTAGACGTGCGCACAAATATAAACTTTATAGGTAAAATCAAGAGAGAGAAACAGCAAATTATACAGCATGAGGATATTCAGGAGCTAAGCAATACATAGCATAGGCATTGAGGAGACATGTCAATATAATTTGCGAACACAACAATGAAGGACATATTATAACTGCAAGATATGAATATTCAAACACCAAAAAAAGAGAGGAAAGTAGGCGACAACAACCCAAACTAAGTGGAATTATAAATAGGCAGCTAGAAAAATTAAGCCGGACAACAGAAATTCATATCGCAAAGAGACTTCACAACAACTTAGGTCTCTGCAAGATGATAGGAAAGCTAACTATAATATTAGCAAATATTACAATACTTCGAACCATAAACTTCAGTGGTAAACTGATAATTTTCTCAAACAGTGCATGGATGGGGAATAAAATTGTAATAGAGGTAATAACTACACTATTCCACCAAACACCTTGGCAGATGCATTATCCCTATTTCGAATTCGGAAGGAAAGATAATCCCAATGCATGTTTATCCCCAGGATTTGCAAGTCCATGGCATGGGAGTACAATATTATTGTGCTATCCCTATAACACACTATAAAAAGAAACTTGAATCCTCGTTAAGGACATTTTTCACTACTCCAGATATAGAAATTCCCAAACCAAACACTGCCTCACACAAACAGCAAATAGTAAAGTAAGCATTAGTATCTCCATGCATCATCTCTAGCTATGCCTAATATCAACACAATAACACTTTAAGATTCAATTTTCAGGTACAACTACACACAAATACCCCCACCGTTAAGCTCGATTCAAGCCCTAGAGTAAATAGAAATGGCTGATAACAACAATACAAACCCTAGAAAACCCTACCATCGAACGGAAAAGGACAGGGACGACCACAACAACAACGACAACAACAAACCCGAATAAACCACACAGGAAGAAACCCTAATCGATGATGAATCGAACCAATACTCAATCCCTGTTCGTGCTAAAACCTACCACACGAAGGGGGGGGAGGGAACTACGAAGCAAGCTTTTGGCGAAGCCAATTACCTCGAAGATGACGAAACCCTAGTAGAGGTAGCGAGCACGCTCTTCTTCTTCTTCTTCTTCTTCTTCGTCTCCCTCGAGAGGAGATGAAATGGGAGACGTAAATGGGGAAAGAGCGCTCGTACGGAGAAGGGGAAATATATATATATCAAAAAGATGATAAGCTCGCTCGAGAGTTCGAGTAAGATCAATTTTTTCAAAAAAAAAAATTGTTCATTTTATATTTTTAAATTATATTAAAATTTTTGACCATTCATCAAATTTAAAAAAAAGTTGTTATCATTCCAACCACATATTTGTATTCAAAAATTAAAAATCTAAATGACACGTAGTATTATCGGTAATATAGTAACATTATATAGGATTTATATATTTAATTATATATTTTTAAAAATATAAATTAAATTATACTTGTAAATTTTTTATTATTATATTTGTATTGAGATTTGTATAATTATATTTTTTTTTTCTCTCTTTTTAGTTGACTTTACTTTGCTTTAATAAAATTGTGTGACTTTACTTTAATAAATATGAAAATTCAAGTCAAAAAATATGTTGCAGAAAACACCCTAATATGCCTGTATAATAATTATTATATAAATATAAAAGACCAAGAGTTTGAAATTTTTTTAAAAAAATAACTTTTTATTAAAATGTTAAGGAAAAATAATTTTAATGGGGCATTCCGAGAATTGAACTCGGGACCTCTCGCACCCTAAGCGAGAATCATACCACTAGACCAAATGCCCATTTTATGTAAAATTTATGGCATTTGTTTTATTTAAAATTATATTATTAAATGATATTTATATTCAACAAAAAAAAAAAAAAAAAAATAATTATACTATGGTAAGAAGCAAAATAATGTAATCTCAAGTTAGAAATAGAAACTCAAATTTAACGCTTCTGCTTTCGATTATAGTGTGGATCTCTTTTAATTAGTACTGTAGAATTACTTCTACTAATAAGAGGACTACGCATTAAAGACTATAGTTTTTTAGTATATATTTTTTAATATAAAACTATTATAATATCCTTAATTATATTTTTTATTATTTTACATGGCTGAATAGAATTGACTAGAGGTATATCACACACAACATAACTATTATTGTGACGCCCCAACTTTTCAGAGGGTTATCTATCCTAAAACTATTCTCTAACACGCTTAACTCTCTTAATCTCTTGGATTTTGCTACCACCATAAAAAATGTTATAGCCGGGTTAAGAGATTTTTTCCTATTATATCATTTATATATAAGACTAATACACATTTTAGGGGTGTCACATTATTCCCCCCCTTTAAGTCATGACGTCCACGTCAGGCTCAAGCACATTCACAAGTATTAGGCGATGTGAGACTCGTCTCGCTAGCCTTAACCGACCTTGTAGGGAGCTGTACTCCACCCACAACGGTCATTAGCCGGAGAGTCGCGCTCTACCTGCTATATAACCTTGGCTTAACCGAGACTAATCTCATATTTTCCAGTTGGTGATGGGCTCTGATAACAACCGTGACGTCCCAACTTTCCAGAGGGTCATCCATTCTAGAACTACTCTACCTTTAACACGCTTCACCCATAACGGTCATTAGCCGGAGTGCCGCGCTCTACCTGCTATATAATCCTGGCTTAACCGAGACTCATCTCATATTTTTCGGCTGGTGATTGGCTCTGATAACAACTGTGATGCCCCAACTTTCCAGAGAATCATCCATTATAAAACTACTCTACCTCTAACACGCTTAACTCTCTTAACCTCTTGGGTCTTTCTACCACCCAAAATATTATAGCCGGATAAAAAATTTTTATCCTATTATATTATTTATATATAGAACTAATACATATTTTGGGAGTGTGACAATTATCCTTTATCACAAAAGGTTCTTAATGTACAACATCTAGGAATGCAAATAGGACTGATCCGAAGGAAAGAGGGGTTCTCTCACGTCCCTCTTCATTTTTTGTCAGGTCGGAATAGATTTATATTTTTTAATATTTTTTATTTTCACTCACTTAATGCTTCATTCATTCATTCGGGGCGGATCCGAATGGAAGCTCCACCAATCCGGATCTGTTTGCATTGCTAACGACAACAAGGTTTAATGGACCTGGGCCCAACAGGCCCAAAGTGACAAGGCCTTTTTGGAGGCCATGTATTGGTAACTCAAATTGGGATTTACTCTTTTGGTCCATATAATTTCAGGACACAAGTTCAGTTCTATTTAAATTTTCATTAAGCGTGTGCGCGGTTAAAAAGTATCGAATATAATTAGCTTAAATTTTTAAAAATAATCGAACGGCTAAATATGATATCATCTTTCACTTTTTATATATAATATATATATATATCTCATAATTAGAAATTCAATGATTGCGCTTTATAATGAGAAGGGAAATGATACTTGTACACCCCATTTGGGGTGTATATCACACACCCCACCCATCCAATGGGTGGGGTGTGATGATGGGTCAATCGATGTGACCCGTAAAAGATATCGTCACCATTAAAATGGTAGAGGTGTATGATATACACCCCTTCGGGATGTACATGTAGCATTGCTCTTCAAAAATTAACATGGTACTATATAGTACTATATAGTCGGAGGAAACGAAACTTATGAAAAATAAATAAATAGTTAATAAAAGGGACCACAAAACATCTTTTATTAAAAAAAAAAAAAAAAAAAAAAAAAAAAAAAAAAAAAAAACTTTTCACCTAAAGTAAATGTTAGCAACGAGCGTACAAACCAAACAAATCTCAATATGATAACCACACAAATATAAATCTCAAAAGCACGACAAAAATAAAACACACAGATTTATGTAAAAAATTATTTACAAAAAAAAAATTACGGACGAAAAAAAAGAGTTTCACTATGTAGAAAAGAGAGAATACAAAAGTTATTGATCGTATAATTTTTTATTCGCTCGATTTCTCTCTAGAGCAAACGAGAGGAAAAAAGGATACTTAAACTTAATAGGTTTTTCGGAGCCCTCCGCTTACACCACATATATCTATTTTTTTTTCTCAAAATTTTATCAAATTTATCGTCGCACCGCGAGGCCATCGACGAACTGAAAATTCAAAATCGAAACGATTCTGATTTCGAAGTCACATCTAGCTGTAAGTAAATGTACATACCTAACCACATCACATACATACTAATTAAGTTGGCCCACTTTAGGTTCACACTTGCCAACACCACCACCAAAAACTGATTTAATATTGTCTCCAGGTTGAGGCCAAAATATCTTGAGGACCATCTTGAGAATCACATATCTGAATAGTGATTGCTTTAAATGGGAAGTGTTTCATCACTTTGGATCTTATTGGATTTAGATCAGCAAGATGTGGATTGCTATAGAGAAAGGGTGGATGTGACAAATAAAAGAGAGAATGTATGGTGACAGAGAGAGAGATAGAGAGAGAAAATCATGTATCAAATTAAGTGCATGTTTGTGGCTACCAATATTCTTCTCTATAAATCACAAGAGAAATGCTGCATGCATATTTAAAAATAATACATTTTAGGATATATTTGGTTCATCATTTTAAAATGAAAAATAAAATATTCTGATTCCGATAGTTAGTGTATGTTTTACAGAAATTATATTTTACTTTTCATTCCACTCTAAAATACAAATGACCTAATATGCTTACGGCATAATTCGACTTTGAGTTCCCAATTAACTCATTCTAAATTATGTAAAGTTTTCTTTCACAAACAAATCTCTCTTTAAATTCTAAGTATTCGATTGCTTATTTTGATTTTCATTTTAATATTGAATCAAATATTTTTGTATAATTTGTGTCATTTCATTTTCATTCAAGACAATTAAGTATTTTAAAAAATAATATTTTTTTATTAGCCTTATCAATTATTTTTATATTATTTTTTTTAAAAAAAAATAAAATTTTAAATAGATAGATGTAAAATTTAGACTATATTTTTGGGTACGCAAATAGCATTTCTCAAATCAAAAAATACTTATTTTGTTTTTTAAGACTCATTTCTTCAAAAATTAAAGCCTTATACTAAATAAAATTATAAAACTAATAATATTTATTCAAATCTTTTCAATATCTTGGATATTAGTATAGCATTAATTAACACTGCTTTTTAATACCATTTCAACTCAATTTAACTTAAATTTACCATCTCCTGGGCTATGTTTCATGCAAAAGAAAATAGATTTATTATTAAAGTAAAAGGTGCATTCATTATTATTTTTTTTTTGTATAATTTAATTTTTACCACTATTCACACATAGACATAGGGGTGCTCGAGATCTACAAATGCCCTTGATTAATTGTTTGCTTATTATGCTTTTATTATGTCACGTGATGCACGTGCATTTGTATAGGTGTAGACCCCTAGAACACATAGGCCCATTAAAAGCAACATAGGACAATACCCAAATAGGACACATTAATTTGTTTAATTACACTATTGTATCTATATATCATTTTATCTATGCCTACCACATTTAACATTGTAGAGTTACCACCCTAATAAGTTGTAGATCTCAATTCAAATGAGAGATCATGTGGGTTTTTTTTTTTTTTTTTTTTTTTTTTTTTTTTTTTTCATTTTTATTGGCTTTGAATTAGCATTTAGGCTCCGCTTGGTTGGATGTAAGAGAGAATTAGTAGTTTCATAAATAAGTATAATTTTTGAAATAAACAGAAATTATTATAAATCTGTGTTTATTTGGGTATTACGTTAGTATCATGTATAAGAAAAATAGTGATTGTTAGGAAATAGAGAATAAGAAAATTAAAGAGTAGTATTTTATATAAAATGACTAATATATCCTTCCTCTTAGTTTTTTTAAAAAAGAATATAATGAAAATTTATTTTTAATCTTTTTAAATATAACAAATCTTATATACAGTATTTAATAAATTTGATACTATGTAAATTAATATTTAATTTTTAATAATGTAAAAAATTAATTGTATTGTCAAAAAAATAAAATGTTTATATTTTTGATAAATTTATATAAAATTAAAATATTAAAATGTTTATATAAAATTTAAAATTTATTAAAAATTAAAATTTAAAATTTAAAATTTTGTATAAATTTTTAAAATTATTAAAAATTAAAGTTTCAAAAATTTGTATCATTTAAATTTTTATAAAAATTTTAAGTTGGAGCAAAAATTTTAATTTTTAAATTTTAAGTGGGAGCAAAAATTTTAATTTTTAAATTTGTATGAATTTTAAAAAAATATAAAAAATTTGTATAAATTTTAAAATTTTGAAATTAATATTTTTTTTAAAAAAAAATGAAATGAAAAATTTATATTTATTCAAAAATAAATTTAAAAATTTAAAATTTATAAAATAAAAAAAAAATAAATTTTTAGTTTTATAAATTTAAATATCTTTTAAAATATTTTTTAAAAAATTTTAAAAAATAAAAAAACAATAAAGTGAAACAAGGTTGGGTTGTTCCTAACCTTGTTCCAGGTGAGGGGGGAAACTTACCGGATTATTCCACTTGTTTTTCTATCTATCTGTTCGCCGAATCACTCGATAATAAATTTTTATTTTTATCCAAGCATGATGAAAAATATAAAATTATTTTTTATGAATTTATTGAGAATAATTCTGATGTAGCTCACAATCTTTTGGTGGACTAATTAGGTATTATTAGTTACTTTTAAAAATAAATTATTTCTTCAATTAATTCACAACCATCCTAAAAAAAAAAAAAAGAAAAAAAAGAGAAAAAATGTAAACCTATTCTTTGTTAAAGCAACCAAAAGTTGATTATTGTACTTGTATAAAAGCAATCAATTATTAGAAAAGTAAGCAAAATTATGATATTTTTTAGACTAATAGTTGCAATGATAATGATCAGCAACCGGTGCATAAACTAAACACAAAATTAATATACGATCACCACACGAAAATAAGTTTCAAAAGTACGAACAAAATAGAATACACAGATTTATATAAAAAACTCTCTACAGAAAAAAAATCACGGACGAAAGAGAAAAATTTTATTATATCGGAACAAAGGGAATACAAAGTTTAGATGATCGTACAATCGCTCGATCTTTATAGGGCAACAGAAAAAAAATCACTAATCTTAACGGATTTTTTTTTAACGGATCTGATCCGTACCGCGAAGGGCTCCGCCCCCCGCACTTCCGTACGATATCAGTGGTGGGCTTCCACCATAGACATTCATGAAATTTATCGTCGCACCATAAAATCGTCGACGAACCGGAATCATAATATTTGACCGATTTCAAATTTCGAAGTCACATTTAATAATAATCATTAGCACATTTTTTGGCTTTTTTTTTTTTCATTTGATGTCTAATTGAGGTTGCTTTGTGTATTTTCTAACTCTTGTTGTGTTCGATATTAACAAACAAGAACATTATTATTACTCAAGGTTTTTTGTCTTTGTTATATATGATAATTTTTGCTTCAATAATATCGATAATTTATAATTTAAATATTTCGTCTATTTGTGCTATAAAATTTTGTTCCTTCCATATGAGAAATTCTACATATAATAAATGAAGATAAAAAAGTACTTGCAAGGAATAAAATAAAATGCATCAAAATATATTCATAACTAAAACCTATTTTTTTTTAAAAAAATTCAAAATTAACATTCTTTTGACTTTTAGTATTATGTTAATTAATTCTGTCAAATTTCATTAGAAATTAACAATTAAAATATCTCAATTACAAAAATAAAAGTTAAGAGGGTGTGAATTATTATTATTTTTTAAAAAAAAGTAAAGTTGAGAAGCTCATTTCAAATTAAATAATATAAAATTAGGCATTTTAACTATAAAATAAATAAAAATAACATTGAGTTTTGGTGACCTATATAGTGATTATAAGCAACTAATAAATCACCACCTTACATTCTTGAACATCACCATCAATTTCTCCTAACCAATGATTGATTGGCCTAAAATAAAAATAATAATAATAAAAAAACTCAAATAAAAAAAAATATCATTTTATGCTCTGTCCATCTATAAAAAACTCAAATTAAGGTGATATTGACTCAATCATAAAATGTTTTATTTATTCAAAATATTTTAAATTTATTTATAGTTACTTATTCTCTTCTTCTAAACAATTATTAAATTAATATAATTAATACCACCTTGGAGAGTGAGTTGGATAATGGAATAAAAACAGTAACATCATCTCCATACTTAATTTTTTATTTTTAATTAAAATACTTTCACTAACTAAAATTGCACATATGTTGAAAGCTACAGTGGATTGCTAGTACTTTTCTAGTTGGAATTATAATAATTGGAATAAAAAAAAATAGTGTGTATATGTGGCTAGAAAAAAGTCTTCATTAATTATTAATGGTACACAATGATATTGATCGAAAAAAAAAGACATGGGAAACAAAGTAGTCATTTCTCTTATTTATTTCGTTTAAAAACTTAAAATTAAATATTCAAAATTAGGTTGCTGCATGATAAATAATAATTTATTATTAATATAACAATTTTTTGTTAAGATTTAAAAATTTTATATGATACAAAATTAATTAAAATAGCTACTGAATATTGGAGCATAATGGTGCAATGAACTTCTTCATTTGTTCATTGGATAATGTAGTTTTAGAATGATAATTATAAGGGGAGGGGAATTGGAGAGGAAAAGAGAAAGGTAATGCCTATAATTTTGATTTATTTGTTTATATATCTCAATTCAAAACTCTATAATCACTATAATAATATTAGATTAAGAAATATATTTTTTTGATATTTTTTTGTAAGTATGTTATCTATATTTACTGCATATATAACGATACTAATATTTTTACAAATAATATATATATATATATATATATATATATATATATATATATATATATATATATATATATATATATATATATATATATATATATAAAGTGACTGCATTATTATTGATAGAAAAAAATTAATATTTGTTATCAATTTTGTATTCATTTGATGTCTGAGATTTAATAAAGTTAAGTAGAATAATATTAATTTTATAATTAAAAAATAATAATAAAAATTATTTATATACTATTAATTAACAGTATTAATTTGACGTAATTAAATTCTCTTTCTCTCTCTCTTCCATATAGAGTTCAATACATGTCACTTACCAACTACCTCCTTTCTCTCTCTCTCTCTCTCTCTCTCTCTCTCTCTCTCCACCCAATTGAAAATTGCATGTGAGTTTCTCCACATTTTTCCATTAATATTTATATCATCTCTCAACAGTTTTTTTTTTAAAAAAAAAAATTTAAAACCTCATTTTTAGCCTTATGCATGGCAAAACTTTTATATATTAAATATGAGAAGCCAAGTGCTAAACTCCTAATCTCAGTACTATAACCTCCAAAATAAAAATTAATTATTCTAAATAATAATTATTAAATATTATTAATTAATGTTAAATATAAACTACCGTTATTTTCTGAATCTCTCCTGTTGAAATTTAGAATAAGCAGTAAAAACTTAAGTACGATTTTGAATCAACTCAATTTAATTTCTGATGATTCGATAATAATTATTAGATCTAGAGAGAAAGAGAGAGAATTAATGTGAGGATGCATGAGATAGTTTTTCAAGGGATCAAACATTTATTTAATTATTATTTAAAATATTGAATGAGAACCACATTAATTATCAAAAAATGATGGTCCCACACTCATTAGGTAGTGCTAACTCCTAAATAGGATAAGGAGTAGTTGTCCCACCAAATATGAGTTATGCAAAGGACCATAGGTTATTTATTAATCACATATTATTTTTTTAAATTTTTTTTTAGGGATATTTTTTGTAAATTTTTACGGTCTCAGTAACTCTAAAAGTATGTCTAATTGGTTGTAAAATATATTAAAAATTATAAATTATTATTTTTTACCAAACAAATTATTTTTTATCATTTTTTATGGAATAGAAAATTATTTTTAAAAGTTAAATAAGACATAGACCAAACATTAATGAAAAAATAATAATCTTCTTATAATTTGATGGTTGCTTAATTTGGCTTCGGAAAGTATTTGTGGCGGATTTATACATTTTATTATATGATTGAGTTTATATTTTAAAGTATTTAATAAAAATTTGTAAGATTAGCGTAAGTAAATTATTGTAATTTTTTAAAAACAAATAAATATTTTTTTCTTTTTTTAATAATAATAATAAAAAAAGCAGCCAATTTTTTTTTTTTTTTTGTTATTTTATAACATAGGGGTGTGCTGACGTGGTGGACCGGGTCCATCCATTTACTTCCCTCGTTAAAAGACCACATCCCGTGTAGCACTCGCACACGCCAAGCCCCGCTCGATTTCGCTGACTCATCCCGAACAGCAAACTGGTCTCTAGAGGTTACGTGGCTGGATATTATTGGTCAGTCGAACATTTTGTGTTATGGTTACACGCAGCGGATCAAATCAACGGTGGATGTTCCGTATGAATAAGGATCTTTACAGTTTAAATAAATAAACAAATAAATAATAAATTTGATTCCTCCGCATCTTCGCATTTAAACCCGTGAACTACCACAAAATAATACAACAAGAAACTAAATATTTATTTATTTGAAATAAGTCTTTTTTTTTTTTTTTTTTTTTTTTTTTTTTTTTGGATTCACACATTTCACCATCAAATTTTTCTATATAAATTATTTGAAGTTTAGTTAAGCTATTTTTAAAATAACAACTTAATAGTTTGAAGAATAATATTTGTTCATAATATTATTAATTTTTTTTCTCGAAATTAATGTTGAGTTAAAATGATTTTTTTATTTTTGCCTTCTCTTTCATAATAAGTAGCGAATAATTATTTCCATATAATACTGTAATTTAGTTTTTTATTTTTTTTGCTATATTATGCAAATCTTTTTTTAGAGACATATGTATTATTGTTATATTTTATTAATTTTTATACTGCGCTTTGGATTTGTAACTTTTACTAAATCATTTTTTCTTCTTTAATCTCTATGTTATTATTAACAAATTTATTATTTTAAATAAAATTTAATATTTTTATATATTAAGAGGTACCAGTTAAATAGTAGAAAATATATATAATAAAATTTTATGATAGATTCATTAAAGGCTACGTTTTTGCTTATTTTATTTTATTTTTGTACAAAATTAAAAAGTAATAAAAATTGAGTGATGCATTAAAAAAACTACGTGTAGTACAATATAGTATATAATAATTAATCCATAAGCTATTCACCGTGTGATAGGTCCTCTCATCACATCGCGACCGTTCGTTCAACTGAAAAAATAACTGTGCTGGCTATAACAGGAAACTACGTTCTAACCAACTAGACTAAGCCACGTGTCCCCGTTCCCGCATATTTATCCTCGGCGTGCGTCCGCAAAATACTTAAACCGGGCACCGCATAAACTATCCCCTAATTTTACGAAAAAGCCCTTAATAAGAGTTCCGTAATTTACTTTATTACCAACTCGGGTCCGAACACCGCCCTACTTTGGACCGTTGCGGTGACGGGACTCGGACGGTCTCCGTCGCCGTTGAAAGCGCCTTTCAACTTATTCAAGGGTAGTTTCGTCAATTTCACTCAGGAGAAAATTTTCCCTGGACCGTGGTCCACCTTCTCAAACTAAATAGTTAATAGTTTTATTTTATAATAAAAATTTAATCCATTATATTTTTGATCTACAGCTAAAAGTTTATAGGTTGGGAATTGCAATATTTAAAGCCTTTTAACTAATATAACAAATAGTTTATTCATAAAAAAAATTTCTAAAAATTATGTGATATATATATATATATATATATATATATATATATATATATATATATATATATATATATATATATATATATATATATATATATATATATATTCTACAGCTAAAAGTTTATAGGTTGGGAATTGCAATATTTAAAGCCTTTTAACTAATATAACAAATAGTTTATTCATAAAAAAAATTTCTAAAAATTATGTGATATATATATATATATATATATATATATATATATATATATATATATATAGAGAGAGAGAGAGAGAGAGAGAGAGAGAGAGAGAGAGAGAGAGAATTTTAAAAAATTATAATTTAATTATTGACCGGCGTAATGAACCGAGAGAACTAATTAGCGGTATCTTTGACCTTATATTGTCATTGACAGTAATATCATTACAACTCAATTAGCAAAAATGACAGTACGAAAGATTGACGATTGACGATTAGAAACTCTTTTCTATTTCTACTCCTGTAGATACGGAATTCCTACTTTTGCTTTGTTTTCGGACGATGGGAAAAGATTTTTTGTTGAGCCAAGTAGGATTTTTCGCCTGCACCAATATTTGCATAAATTTTAAAATATTTGCCTGACTAATATTAGTATTTCAAAATTTAATTAGACTATGTTTAGTTTAAATTTTAATATTTTAATTATTGTATAACAATAAAATTTATTTTTTATTGATTGCTAGGAATTACATAACAAAATGATACAAAAATTGTCCGCTATCATTAGTAGCTAAGGCATTTGAACACATCGATCTGTCATGTTATAAATTTGACGTCGTGAAAAAATAAAAAACAATATTTTTATTTCGATCTTAAATTACTTAAAAATTATATACAAGACATTAATATTTGGTTACTAAATTTTATAATTTTTTAATATTATCTAGTGATTAAGAAGTTTCAAATTTTTAATTATACTGATCAAAGTCATGTTCTCGTGAGGAGCAATTTAAATTAGTTCAAAATTTGATAGATTTTTTATTTTTTTTTAAACTATCTAAATTAGACTAGTATTTATGATCTAAAATTTCAAAATTGCATCATAATTTTTATAATTTTTTTTTTTAAAAAAATTAGCTATTTATTTTGACACTGCTCGATCATAATAGTGGCAAAAATGTACAAAATTTTAATTCTATACATTTTGAATATTCTAAACCGGGTCCAGCGGTGGACCGGGTCCGTGCACTATATCGGTATATCCCTACTCCCTCCGACCCGCCTCCGTCTCCAATGGAAACGCCGTTAAGGAAACGCTTAACGGCGTTCCGTTACACCCCCCCCAAACATCGCCCTCGTGTTTAGGGGGGGTGCGGTACTCCGCGCTTATACTCACCGCATCTGTTCCGTCCCCTTCCTCCTCTCACCCGCTCTTTTTTCACCTCCTCTCTCTTTCTCTTTCTCTCTCTCTCGCTCTCTTTTTCCCAACGCTGCATAAATAAATAAATACACACAAACGACCCCACGGATCTCCTCTCTCTCTCCTTTGCCCTCGCTCGCCGGAGAACGCCATAGATTCCGGCGAGGTGGAGGTGATGCTTCGAGCTGGGAGGAGGGGAGGGTTGCGTGGAAGCGGAATTGGGGGAGGTGAGAGTAGATTAATCTAGGGTTTGATAGGGTTAGGAGGAGGAGGAGGAGGAGAAGGAGGGGTATATTGCTTGCATTGGAGGGGAAAGGGAAAGGGGAGGGGGGGTTGGGGGGTGGGGGGGGGGGGGGGGGGGGGGGGGAGGGGAGCGGAGAGGGGGAAGGGGAGGGTATCGTGGAGTTGGACGCGCGCGCACGGCACGGATGCGGAGGAGTGGGATTCGCTCCTTCGTCGCTTCCCTCTCTTCGCTTCCTCCTCCTCCTCCTCCTCCTCCTCGTTTCCTTCTTCGCCTTCCTCTTCCTTGCCTTATGGCGTAATCCATTCCACCCCCCCAACACCACGGCGGTTGCGTCCTATAAAGCTCGCGCCTTTGGCCCCTTTTGCTGCAAATTCGAGCTGGGGAAGCGCGGAAAAGGAGCGATCAGGTACATATCTCGCGCCTTTTTGCTTCCTTTTTTGGAGAATTCGGGGGTTAAGTTTGGTGGATTTGGGAATTGCGATCGGAAATGGGGAGGAGTTGGTGAAGGGGGGAGTTTTTGGGGGCAAATTTTTTGGGGGAGTTTAATTGAGCGCGAGTTCAATAATTCTCTCATGATCACACTCTCGTCGTTTTTGGCCGAACGTTATGATCAGCTTATATTTAAGCATGCTATTGCTTTGATGAAGCCAACGACTCGCATTTAATTCCCTTTTTTTCCCGTTTTTTTTTGCCTAATAATTGTTCCGCACTGAGCGCCGAAATTTTCATTTGAAAATTTTCTCAATTTCCACACAATATTTTGGAAAATTCAGCGCGATTTTACTTTCGATCTGATTCAATTTGCACACCCAGGTGGAGTTTGCGAGAGCAAAGCGGAGAGAGGCGGGAAGAGGATCATATGAGGGAGTTTAAGAAGGGTTTGGGAAAAGTTTGAACTTTGTTTCAGCTGCCGTGCTCCGGAGGCTTCAGGATGCCATCTGGGGTCATAGATCAGAGGCATCAATCCTCATTCCACCTCCCCTCTGAAGATATCACCTTTCCTGCTGAGGTTACAATTTTCAGTTCATTTATCTTTCTCTATGTTATTGATGGGTTAATAATTCACCTAATTATGTGGGGTTATCTTTTGTGGGTGCTTTCAGAAGAAAGGCTTCAGTTTCTCTTAAATTCTGTTACTTTGTTGCAATTGTTTAGTATTATAAGTAGGTTATGATTTTTGTTAATTGATCTCTCTTCTGCATGCAGAGACAAGTCGGATTCTGGAAACCGGGGTCTTCACCCGATCATCGCAGTGAGTATTGACACTTCATCCGATTTTGGGTCGACCTAGTTTGTTTTGGGTGGTTGTTTTGGGAAAAAAACATGCAAGAGTCCTTTTTTTTTTTTTTTTTTTGTCTCTTGTCTTATGTTATCGCATTGAATGCAATAGTATCAATTGAATTTGAAGTCATAAAATTAGGTGGTGTCTCAAATCTGTTGTTAGACTGGTATCTAATTGATGTTGCCGGATGAGTGCTTCAAGGATTATATGCAAGGCTCGGGTTTGCAGCTAATTTTCTGGGGACCATCCTGGTTTATCTTTCTCTTTCCAGAGACCATCCTAGCTTGCTTTTATGATTGTCTTTCTATTTTGGTCTCCATTGCACCACTTCACAAGTTTAACTGGAAATGGTAATCTGAATTTTTGGTAGATTTTGTTTGGATTTGGCCTTGGAAGGTAACATACCGAACAAGGACAGAAACCACCTGCTTGCTTGATTGGGTCCAGCATTCGAATTCCCTGTGCACATGGCTTGATGCTGGATAGGGTATATAAACTCATGGATGGGAAAAGTTTGGGGTTATCTTAGTTTAGAGGGCCATGGGGATTGTTTTTTGGATCTAATTAGGCAGGGATGAGCTAGAGATTAGCTGCCATTAATATTCAATTTAATGCCATAATTACTTATATCCACTTTGTTTCGTAGGAGTTCATTAACTTGAAGATTGGCTATCATTTGCAGGAAAAGAGGGTTTGCCATTAATTTCAGGAAGCAAGTCAGTTTCGTCATCTCCGTTGCAAAAGCTTCATTCCATGGGGGCAAATCCTGTTCAGAGTTTAGAACTTCCTCAGGTTTATATGCTTAAGGAGCAGAAAACCAAATTTAGTCAGGAGTATCCTTTGATGGGGCAGGATGCAATTACTGGATCACAGATGGATTCTTCCATTAAAGCATCATTGTTTGCTGAAGCAAATGGAGTTGATCTAAACGGGAACCACTGTAGGGATGGGCTCTTTGCAAGCTCGCTCTCAGAAATATTCGATAATAAGCGTGAGTTTCTTCTCTTCTTCTCTCTAGCAGTACAGTTACAATCTTGGTGCTTATAATTGCTGTCATTATGGAGACGTTTTCCACCTTGTCAGCATGATCATATTGTCATTTGTTGTTTGATGATGTTATTATCAAAATGGTTACAGAAAGAGAATGTGTTTAAATAGTATTCATCACTGTGATAGGAGCCGATAAATATTAATTATTCTTATTGTAACAGAATTATTCTTGGCTTCTGACTCATGTCTGTGCAGTGAGATTATCAACAAAAGGCGTTCGTCTTGGTCAGTCAATTGATACAGTTGATTCCAATTATGAGGAAGATGAGCCTTTTGAGTCCACGGAAGAGATTGAAGCTCAATTTATTGGAAATCTCCTTCCTGATGATGACGATTTATTGTCCGGTGTTTTCGATGATATTGGATATATTGGCCGATCCAACAGTGGGGATGACATTGATGATGACATATTCTGCACTGGCGGAGGACTGGAACTAGAAGCTGATGAGAATGTGAATGGGAGCAGTGTTTGTGATTTTAACGGTTGGTTAGATTCTAATGGGCTGCAAGTGGGCCCAAATGGCCCATTTCTTGGTGAGCACCCTTATGGTGAACACCCCTCGAGAACTCTTTTCGTGAGAAATATTAATAGTAACGTTGAGGATACTGAGTTAAAGGCTCTTTTCGAGGTATCTAACTTCTTCCTTTTTTTTTTTTTATTTAAATTCTAACTTTTTCTACTTGGTGGTTAAATTTTGGATTTCCTAATATTTCCATCCTTTTCTGTTCAGCAATATGGTGACATTAGGACCCTATACACTGCCTGCAAACACCGCGGTTTTGTGATGATATCTTATTATGATATAAGGTCTGCCCGGAATGCAATGAAGGCACTTCAAAACAAGCCATTGAGACGTAGGAAGCTTGATATACACTTCTCCATACCGAAGGTAGCGACCTTAATAAATTTATACTTTCTTTTAACTACTTAGAGAATTTGGTTAATATGCTCGATTCTGATTAATTTGTTCCACTTTTTTGATGATGGCGTTCTCTATAAGTGGCCGAACAATTCCAACAAAGGGGCTATTTTTTTTTGTGAAACTTTAGAAGCTGCTATCTTAAAAAGAATGTCATTTTATTAAATAATTAACCCAATAATCAATAGGATAGGCTTTTGAGAATGTTTGTAATTTTTTTATATGATAGTCCTTGAAAAATGAGGTATGGATGCTGTTTAAGGTGGATGTCTCTAAACTGTTGTACCGTTATCATTTTTGTTCTATGCACTGGTCAGAATAATGCTAGGATAGGGTATAGTTCTCTAGGTGTCTTAGAATATTCTATATTAGTACTGCTTCAAAAACTATGAGAGTTTTACATGTTGATGAAGCTTTATAAGTTTATATGGACATTGTCTCCTTTCTCTCTCCACAGTTGGTATAGATTTGGAAGGTAGCTATTCTGGTATCATGCCAAAAATCTGGTTTAGAAAGCTTTTTTTTATATGAAAGAATGCCTTATTTATCTTTATGAATGGAATGTGAGACATTAAACCTAGCCATTATAGGAGATATTATAACTGTAGCAGTTATAATGAATCTTAGTACCCTGTGTAAAATTTTCATATCATTAACTTTATATCTTACTCTTTACTTTATTTTTCAGTTCCAATGCATATATTACAGGCTGTTCTATTAATGTCATACACTTCATTTGCTGAGTTCAGTTATTTTTCATCAGGAAAATCCTTCAGAGAAAGATATAAATCAAGGAACTCTCGTTGTATTTAACCTCGATTCATCTGTTACAAATGATGATCTTCATCAGATATTTTGTGTTTATGGTGAAATTAAAGAGGTACTTATTTCAACTCTGGTGCTTAGCTTCATAAAGAATACTAAGGTCTCTTACATATTCATCCCTATAAAAGCATTTATTTATACTTGCACATGTCCTTGTAAAATCTGACCCTTTCTCTCTCTCTTGCTCTCTCTCTCTCTTTGATACACACCATTATTAAATATAAAAATATAAAAACACCGTTCTCTACCATTAAGCTTTTAGAGAAAAACTATTATGGTATCAGAGCCAATTTTAAACTCTTTAATTCTGTGAGTTTGTGGGTTCAATCCCTACCTTTGACATTTAACGGGTTAATTTTTCGTATTATATAATGAGTTAAATTCTCATCTCTTTCCTCACCTATTCCATGCGCCTTTCATATCCATCATACACGAGTGGGGAAGTTGATATATATGCCTGGACCCGTTTCTTACCAGATCAATCTTTTGGGTAATATAGTATCAGAGTAAGAGGTCTTGAGTTTTGAGTCTCACGCATTATTGTTTTTCTCTCATTTAATTCAAGCTCACCTCATGAGCCTATCAAAGAGTCTCGAGCCCAGACATGAGGGAGAGTGTCAAATATTAAAATATAAAAGCGCCGTTCTCTACTTGCTTAAGCTTTTAGAGAAAAACAGTTGTTTCATATAATTTAACACTCACAAACATATACATACACTTGCATCCACACTTGCACCATGCATACGAGTGGAACTCTTAAGTATATAAATTTATAAATAATTCCTCAGGAGATAATCTCAAAATACAAATCATTGACTTTGGTTTCAGATTGGTGAGACTCCATTCAAAAGTAATCATAAATTCATTGAGTATTATGATGTACGAGCAGCAGATGCTGCTCTTCGAGCTCTAAACAGTAGTGATATTGCTGGCAAGAAAATTGTGCTTGAGCCCAGCCACCCTGGAGGAGCAAGACAGTGGTATTACCCAAACAAGCTTACCTCTCTCTCTCTCTCTCTCTCTCTCTCTCTCTCTCTCTCTCTCTCTCTCTCTCTCTCTCTCTCTCTCTCTCTCTCTCTCTCTCTTCCCCCGTTCAGTTTAGACATTATCATGTGGCGACTTTAACATCTCCGTTGATTGTTATAACTCTTCAGTAATGTCTATCATTTAGTAGACTATAATCTATCCAACATTACAAGACAGGTATTTTTGATGAATTGAACACTTCCTAGAATGGTATTAAATTTGTCGACAATGGTGATATTACCTGATTGGAAAACAAAAATGCTGATATCTTCCTAATTGCATGGGTTGAACTGATTGGCTGCTCTCTATGTTACAGTTATGTACATTTTTCTTTTTTTTACCATCATCGAGGAAAATTCTTCACATTTCTGCTAAGTAGTAGTTTCTCGTCAGGGTTTAAATTATCAAATATATCAAATATGTCGCTCTAGATTTTAAAGATTTGCAAATTTATCCTTCTTCAATAGTCGACTGTTCAAAATTGACTTTTCCTGTTAAAATGACTACTCTACCCCTTGAAAATTATCTTTTAAAACGTGTCTATATCTGACATCAATTTGTGAACCCTAAATTCTAAATCCCTTTTAAATTTGAGAAAAAAAAAGAGACCTTTTTCAAGGGCGGTAATGTGAATGATGTTATTTTCCAAGGGCAGCTTCTCTATTATATCAACTCCATTGCTCTAATCAAAAGCCAGCCTCATATAACAAATCATGTTATCCTAGTTGTCTTGTGTTATGAGCAAAATGAAAATCTTAGGCTTGATGCTGTGAACTTGTATATTTCTTTGCTGATGCTGCAATTCATGAGACTATGGATATTTCTTTTCAAGCTCTAGATTGCCCGTACTAAACTAATTTACTTCTTAAAATAGTTGTGTTCTTATAGTTAGTTTCACAGAAGCTTAACAGTATTTTTCTTTATGACAGCTTGAATCAGCATTTATCTCCTGAGCTGGAGCAGGAAGAGTTTAATGAATTTAGGCTGGGAAGTCCTAACAACTCCCCATCAGGGTGCTTTGGTATGGAAAATTGTTCCTTTACCTTCTGAAGAGATTATTTCCTAAACTTGGTTCACCACTTCATGTGTGCGCCGCTCTGCCATCTTCACCTGATTCCTTCATTCCTTTAAATGCCCGCTACCCAATAAGATGGAATAGAGGGAGATGGCTGAGCAGTCCACTTCCGACGTGGTGAACTAGGTCCATGCAATAATTTCTTCCTTCTGAATGACATTATGTTACTTGTTTCCAACAAATTATTATTCTATAACAGCGATTCATGGGAGCTATCCAGGGGAAATCAAATCTCATAATATCGAAAATGGAGCTATCAATTGTTTACATTCTTCTATCCGTGCACCAATTAGCTCATTTGTGGAGAAAGCATTTCACAATGTATCCTCCCCTGTGAGAGTTGCACCATTGAATCATCACAACAGTAATCAATCTCTTCATGAGCTCAACCATTCGCGAGGGTTTCAAGGCATCCCTCCCTTCCATCCCCATTCATTGCCAGAGTATCATAATGGGGCCGTCAATGGCACTCCTTACAACTCAACTGCCATTTCTGCCGTCGGTATTAATATTAACTCTAGACTTGCTGAAGGAGCAGAAAACAGACATCTTCATAAAGTCAATGGCCATTCCTTTGATCATAATAATGGTGGTGAGGCCAACATATTATTCATCTATCTTCTTTTACATAAAAGGATATATATTTACATATGTACACCCCTGAAAGATTATCTTTTTTACTTAGCGTCCCTGAAAATTCTAAATTCTTATATATGCCGTTCATATAATTTCTTATAGAAATTGCAAGAATGCCCCTATTAAAAAGCTTTCTCGTACAAAACAAGCTTCTGAAGGAATAGGATAATCCCCCATTCCCCAACTCAAAGATAACACTATTTATGGAAGAAACTGCAATTTCAAGGGAGTTCATATGGAAAGTGAGAGGTTTACAAGGGTACATATGAAAATAGATATTTTTACGGAATTATATATGTAATTGCCCTATGTAAAATGCTGTTTAAACTAAGCATTGTGGCGGTACTCTCTCTATGCTCTACTATTTTCATTTCAAACCAAAATTCCTGTACTATGTCTTACATTTTATTTTCTTTCATCTATTTTTAAGTCTATTTGTTAACTTCTATTGCTTACTTGCTAAGTATAAATCCCTATATTCCTTAGCATTTGTAGGCTCTGGAAATGGAAGCTGTCCGATGCATGGGCTCCAGTACGGATGGAACAATCCATCAAGTGCTTTCCACCATCACGCTACGTCTCCCATGTTATGGCCGAATTCATCACCATTCGCAAGCAACATTCCTGCCCAGATGCACGGGATTCAAAGACAACCATCTCATATGCTGAACAATGTTGTTCCCGTACAAAACCATCATGTTGGTTCAGCTCCATCTTTCTGGGACCGGCAACAAAGCCCTTATTCAGCTTATTCAGCCGAAGCACTGGCTTTTCACCCAGCTTCTCTTGGAACTATGGCGTTTCCTGGCAGCCCAGGTAACATATTCCCCCATAATGGAGGGAGTCATTACGACCCTTCGATTAAATCAATCTCTACTGCACATATTGGGATTCCCTCGCCACAACACAGGTTCCACATGTTACATGCAAGGAATAATCCCGTTATTCCCATGCCTGCTTCATTTTGTGCTGCTAATGACCGGATGAGGAGTCGAAGAAGTGATCCAAACCCTAATCAGCCTGATAATAAGAAGCAATACGAGCTTGATATCGAACTGATCATGCGTGGTGAAGACTCTCGGACAACACTTATGATTAAAAATATTCCCAACAAGTATATTGATTACACCTTTTGCTTTTTTTTTTAATTTTATTTTTGCTAACTTCTATGTGCAAAGAATATTGTAGTGAATCTAATTGACCTGTCTTGAACATCAACAGGTACACGTCTAAGATGCTTTTGGCTACTATTGATGAAAATCACAAGGGGACTTACGATTTCATCTATTTGCCCATTGATTTCAAGGTAGATGCAAATCTAAAGACGAGCTGCAACATCCTTCCTTTGAATGGAAATATTCGCTTCAAATTAATTATTTCCTAACTGTATGCTTGATGCTCTCCGTTTCAGAACAAATGTAATGTGGGTTATGCTTTTATCAACATGATCAATCCTCAGCATATCATTCCATTTTATCAGGTTTGGTTTTTATATCCTTTATTTAGCATTTTGGTACGATTTTTTTAGTTATTTACTATTAACACTATTATATATTACTAATTAATATATATATATATATATATATATATATATATATTTTGTTCTCTCTTGCTGCTGTGAGGATGTTCTTTACTACAGAAAGCACGTAAAATGAAGTCACTAAAGAAAATTATCGAATTTCCTGCAGTCATTTAATGGTAAAAAATGGGAGAAGTTCAACAGTGAAAAGGTGGCATCACTTGCATATGCTAGAATCCAAGGAAAAACTGCTCTTATTGCTCATTTCCAGAACTCGAGTTTGATGAATGAGGATAAACGATGCCGCCCTATTCTCTTCCATTCAGATGGCCCAAATGCAGGCGACCAGGTTTGAGTTCTTATATTAATCCATTTTATACTTTTGTTTTTCTTCCTTCGCCTTTTATAGGTGAATTGATTGGCCGCAAGCTTTCTCAAGTCCTAAACAATGAGTTCCTATGCCTTAAAACTGCTGTTGTGGTTTCGGTTACTGTGCAGCTATATTTTCCTAAAGTGTTAATTGCAAAATCAGTCCATGAAGTTTGATTATAAATTTTAACAATCACATACTCTGATTTCAATAAATGGTATCATTCTGTGAAAATCATAGATGAACTACACACATCCACCTGGAAAACATATACATCTGCACAGCTATCTATTTATTTGTTGTTCATACCCTAAAGCATAAGAAAGTTCTGACGGGCTTTTTCTGTTCGGCAGGAACCCTTCCCTGTGGGTAACAACGTCCGCACAAGGTCTGGGAGAAGCCGATCGTCTGCAAGTAATGAAGAAACCCATCAGGGAAGCCCATCAAGCTCTGCTAATGGAGAATCTTCTTCCAATGGACTCGACGCTCCTTCAAGTTCTTCCTAGGACTCGGAGTGAAATAAGCTGTTCCATCAGGCACTAACCCATAATAAGAAGTAAACATATAAAACTGATCTATATGTATCCTGTTTCTCAGGTTGTTTCCTTTTGCTTTTCTCGAGTCCGGAATGTGCAGCGGTAGCTTCTCTCACGAGTCATCGAAGATTTTGCGCAGATTGTACAAAAATATGACTGAAGACAAAAGGGCGAAAGGCGCAGGGCGATTTTTGAGTTTTTGGATAGTTTGTTTGAGAGATTAATAATACTTTGTACAGGAGTTTTATAGCAAAAGAGGGGGGTGGGGGGGAGGATGAGAAACTACTATATGGCTTATGCAGTTCGCGAAAAGCGGGCCCTGCATTTTCTTTCTGCTCCTTTTTGGCTTCCTTGGATCTCTTTTTTCTCTCTTTCTTTCTTTTCTTTTCTTTTTTTTTTTTTTTTTTTTTCTCATTTTCTGATTTTCTTGTGTTGGGTATGAGCACTGGTAAAGTGAGCTCCACCAGGCTTGTTCATTGCACATTTGAATGTTGTTGTTGTATTATGTCTCCTTTGATGATACCTATAATATTACATGCATCTATATAGCATGAATTTTGTAGTATGGTTTTTCTGTTTGTTACCGTGCCCCTCCTCTCCTCTGTTTCTTGTATTTTTCGTGTTACTTCTCTTTCCTTTCTCACTATGTGCATGTTTGGATGTTGAATGAATTATTCAATAACATTCTTCTTGATTTGAAGATTTTTTATCATGATTAAAAGCTCCGAATGAAATAATATATTCAGTCTTTTAAATCAATAAATTTTTAATAAAATTAATTATTTATGAAAAGTATCAGAGATATATATTTTCTTTGAAGCGGCATTTCGATTAAACACGCCCTGCATTGCAAATTTGGAATGCATGGTAATACACTCCCAGAGTAGAATCTATATCGAACTACGGAGCTAGTACGTTGTCGATTCAAATTCTGCTTTAAACGGTCTAATAACGTCAACACTGTGTGGTCCAAGGATGACGTGGTAAACCATGTGCATCGTCCAATTTCGTTTGTCCGTTACGCGATGATACGGTGCTCTGGAAGCCACGTGGCGATCATCCGAGCCTGGCCCTATTTTGAAATTCGAATCTCACCCGTTGATTCCCCCTCCCCACGTCTATTAATACCCCCTCATCACCTCCGGATCCTCCCACCGCCATCTGCTTCTTCGCCTCCTACTTCGCCCTAATCCGCTTCTCCTCCTCCTCCGAATTCTCAGGTAAAAACCCTTCTCCCTTTCTCTCTCTCTATCTTCCTCTAGGGTTAGGGAATCATCGTTGCTCTCCTATGATTCGGATTCGTTTGGATCTAGGTCGTCCGCGGAGGTCGTAAGCATGGTGAAGCCGAAGAAGCATGAGAAGAACGGTGGCTCGGCGGCGGCGGTGAAGGCGCGGGGACCGCCGACTCCGGGATCTGCCCCTTCGAAGAAGATCAAGAAGAATAAGAGTGAGGGGAGTAGCAGTAGGGTTGATAAGGAGAAGAGGAAGGAGAAGGGGGAGGAGAAGGGTAAGGGAACGCCGACGACGGGATCGGCCCCTTCGAAGGCGCGGGGACCGCTGACGCCGGGATCGGCCCCTTCGAAGAAGATCAAGAAGGATAAGAGTGAGGGGACTAGCAGTAGTGTTGATAAGGAGAGGAGGAAGGAGAAGGGGGAGGAGAAGGGTAAGGGAACGCAGGAGAAGAGCTCCGGGTTCATCTTCTTGTGCAGCGGGAAGACGAAGCCGGAGTGCTTCCGCCACCGCGTGTTCGGTATGCCGAAGGGGAAGATCGAGGCGGTGGAGAAGATCAAGCACGGGGCGAAGCTCTTCCTCTTCGATTTCGATCTCAAGCTTCTCTACGGGGTCTACAAGGCCACCTCCAATGGTGGGTCAAACCTCGTCCGGGAGGCCTTCAGAGGCGCCTTCCCTTCTCAGGTATGCTAGTTTCGTTCTATAACACTAGTGTAGTTGTTGATTGTTCTCTATTTTCCTTTCTAATTGTTGAATGTGAAGATCAAGTTGGAGTGATTCGATAAATACAATCTTATTTGGTGATTAAGACACCTCGCATGTTAGTAATTAACACGGATTCGAAAGGTTCCCTTCTCCATTGACTTCCTTGGATTAGTTTTCTTGCCTTAAAATCCCTTTCTTTTTTTTAATATCAGAATTTTTCGAAGTAGACAGTTTATGTCAATCGCGGTTTAAATGCTATCTTTGTATTGCTCGACAAACAAATGGCCATCGCTAGTAGTTTTCACTTACTTTAGATTCCTGGAAAATGTTGGCACGTGCGCAATTTCCGTTATCTATGGTTTGTTGCATGCTGATACAATGATATTTACTGCCTCAAGATGGTCCAACAAAAGCTTTCAAAATATTGCATCTTGAAGCTTACGTGTATAGGAATGTTTGGTGGAGCAGTGGAACACTCTGTAAAGTCATCATGATTCGAATAACTGCTGGCTGCTGCTTTCACGTCCTATCGTTAGTAGGATTGCAGTTAGAACATAAGATTCTGAAGAGTTGAATGGTTATGATTACCGTAGCATTTTGTGGGAAAACAGGTATTGTAACATCAATTCATCAAATTTTGGTTGGCCAATGATATTGTAGTATCAACTAATACTATGAAGGTTGTTGATATTTGTGTCATTAGTTAGTAAGTGGGAAATTAAGACTTGAGGTTGAACTTGAAGACTTGCTGCAGTTATTTTCATATTAGTTTCTACTTTCATTTGTATAATAATAATAATAATAATAATAATAATAATAATAATAATTCTGCCGAGAATCTCTAAAGACAATTATTTCCTTCTTAATGCGAGCTTTAGCAAACTGAGCTCATTATCTTTGGATGCCATGTTCTTCCGGCTGTTAGACCATCTGCTAGAGAATGTTGTTTGGCAAGAGCCTATTATGTTGGTTTTGCCCTTTTTTTGTATAGAACAATCATCTCTTTAAAGCTCTTGTTATAAGCTAAAAGGTAGCATGGATGCCATCTTGGTTTTACTGTTAGACCTATTGTTAAAGAGCCTTGGTGTGCATTATGCTCTTTTGTCGATAATGACCTTATTTCACTCGAAAGTTAAGAAAAGGTTTATTATTATAAGAACAAAAGAGAGGCTTGTTACTATCGTTACTACTATTTTCTAGCTAGAGGAGAGCTTCTAAGCTTGGATGGGAAGTAAATAATCCTTAGCGTCACTTTAGTTGGAGCTTCTAAAGCTTGCATGGGGAGTACGTAACCCTTAGCGTCACCTTAGCTAATATAGATTTGAGTTGATAGAGAAATTTGTTGAGAAACTAATATGTTTATTGATGAAAAGGCTATTTTGTTTGTGTTTACATAAATTTGGTTTGCATGGATCTAACATATTATTATTATAATTTTGCACGATTGCTGCAATTTGATAGAGAATATAATGTGCACCCTTTTTGTCAGTCATGAAGTCTGAGATAACTGATGGAGGGAGAAAAGCTTATTTTGGTTAGTATTGGCCAAATAAGATTAGTGCCGAGCTAATTTTAATGGAGGAGATATTTTAATGTTGGAGTGAAGTTGAGCTTTTACTCTTTGAGTTTGCCTTGTAGAAATGCTAGTTGAGTTGATTCCAGTTTTTCAACCAATACTGGCTTTATTATGAGTTTTGCATTGTATTTTGGTAACTTTGCCTAAAAATTTGGTCAATATTTGATTTGTAGCTAGAAGAATATATGCTTCAATAGTTATTGTACTATTAGTTTGGATGTTTTCTAGAATATCGTAGGCTTTTTTTCAATCTTGTAGTGGTTTTTTTTATATTATTGTTTATTTTCTTAAAATTTAGAATGCTTTAAATAAAACCTAAGTATTTCTAGGCACCGTTTGGTTGGGGAACAAGGCCTGGAATAAGGTTTTGTTCTATCCTTGTTCTCCAAATGTGTTTGGTTATGGATGGGAACAGTAATTCTCGTCTTCCTGGAACAAGCTAGTATTAGGTTGGAACTATAGTTCTAGTTTTTTTCCTGTAACAAGCTTGTTTCCACTTGAGAATAAGCTTAATTAAAGTAAATATAATTTTAATTATTATATTAACTCTTTAATTAATCTAATATTTTGACTAATTTAATTATTTTATTAACTAATTATCTAACTATTAGATAATTAACTAATTAATTTATTAATTCATTAAATTATTTGTAGTTAATTAAATTATTTATTAATAATACTCATTATTGTTAATTATTTTATCAATTAATATTTAGAATTATCTAGCAATATTTAATTAATTAAGTTAAATTATTATTTAATTAATTAGATAAAATATTATTATTTTAAATTATTATTACTTTTACTCTTACTATTCCAATTTAAATATCCAAACACTTTTTTTTTTTTTCGGAAACAATCCAATTTTCATCCAAACGCAAAATTGGTTTTGTTCCTGCTTGTTCTTGAACTTATACCTATCCCTAGAATAAGCAGTTCTAGTTTATACCTGAACCAAACGCAGCCCTAAGGATTAGCACGTGCTTTTCTTTTCTAGATGCACTGCTTGCTTGACTTGTTGCATTGAGGGCATCAAATATTAGTCTTAAAGGGCATGACTGCTTTTTAAGTGCAAGCGATTTGTAGAAATCAGAATAAGAACCTGATTGGCTTGACTGTAGGTAGATTTGTTCAATGGAGCTCTGAATGGTGTATAATTCTTCAACAACTCTTCAAGTATGTATTGGGAAGGGAAATTGAAAAGCATTTTGGTTATTCTTGCTATTCTTGCTATTGGATGGTTAAGTTGGGGGCAGATTTTGCGTTGAAGTGATGTTTTGTGCCGTGGAGTGATGAAAATAATTGTATACCTTTTTTTGAAGTGGCAATCTAGTTGAGGAGGGGGTCAAGAGAGCAGAGAAAATGATGGGAGTGAAAAGGAGAGAAAGGAGAATGGGCATAGAGGAGAGAGAGAGGATAGAGACATATAAATGAGATAAGAAGAGAAGAGAGCTGGTAAGAGAGAATAGGAAGGTGGAAATAGGAGAAGAAGAGAGGAGGGAATGGGAGAGGATAAAGAGGAGAAAGAATTTGCGTAGAAATGTAGAGAGATATAAAGAATGAGGACATACCAAAAGTAGAGGAAAGGAGAAACAAGACTAAGGAGGGGGGAAAAGAGGGATAAGAAGGAGATGAGAAAGGTAACAGAGAGAGCAAAGAAAAGAAAGAAAAGAAAAAAAGAGAAAAGAGTGCAGAGAATAGGGGGTAGAGAGGGATGAAAGAGAATGACGTTGAATGGAGGGAATGAAATAGAAAGAAAGATGAGAAGGGATTGGAGGAGAGAAAGGAGATAATAAAATTGAAAAGAGGATTTTGGATAGAGAAATGATAGGGTAGATAGGGTAGGGAGTGATGGAAGAGAATGACATTGAATGGAAAGAATGAAATAGTAAGAAAGATGAGAAGGAATTGGAGGAGATAAGAAGAAGAGGAGGAAGGTTGTTGAAAGAGCAAAGAAAAGAAAGCAGAGAAAAAAAGAGAAAGAGAGTGCAGAGAATAGAGAGTAGAGAGGGATGAAAGAGAATGATGCTGAATAGAGAGAATGAAATAGTGAGAAAGATGAGAAGTGATTGGAGGAGAGGAGGAGATAATAGAATTGAAAAGAGAATTTTTGATAGAGAAAGAATAGGGTAGGGAGGGATGGAAGAGAATGACATTGAATGGAAAGAATTAAATAGTAAGAAAGATGAGAAGGAATTAGATGAGATAAGAAGAGAGGAGGAAGGTTGTTGAGAGAGCAAAGAAAAGAAAGCAGAGGAAAAAAGAGAAGAGAGTGCATAGAATAGAGGGTAGAGAGGGATGAAAGAGAATGATGTTGAATGGAGAGAATGAAATAGTGAGAATGATGAGAAAGGATTGGAGAAAAGAAAGAAGACAATAGAATTGAAAAGAGAATTTTGTATAGAGGATAGGGTAGAGAGGGATGGAAGAGAATGACATTGAATGAAAATATTGAAATAGTAAGAAAGATGAGTAGGAATTAGAGGAGAGAAAGGAGAGGAGGAAGGTTGTTGAGAGGGATGAAGAGGGATAAGAAGGAGAGGATGAAGGTTGTTGAGAGAGCAAAAAAAGGAAAGCAGAGGAAAAAAGAGAAAAGAGTGTAGAGAATAAAGGATAAAGAGGGTAGAGAGGGATGAAAGAGAATGACGTTGAATGGAGAGAATGAAATAGTGGGAAAGATGAGAAGGGATTAGAGGAGAGAAAGGAGATAATAGAATTGAAAAGAGGATTTTGGATAGAGAGAGGGGATAGGGTAGAGAGGGATGGAAGAGAACGACAATGAATGGAAAGAATGAAATAGTAAGAATGATGAGGAGGGATTAGAGGAGATAAAGGAGAAAATAGAGTTGATACGAGGATTTTGGATAGAGAGGGGATACCAATTATTGACATTTAATTAGGGCTAGTTTGGTATTTTAGATGTATAAGTTAAAATGCCTCAATTTGCTTCTTGTCGCAACCAAAATTTGAAATTCAAACTAGCAATAAGCCCTAAATTTTAGCAAAACAAGTTCTGCCCGCAAGGAGTAACATCAAAAAGCTAAATGTGTACTTGGAAAAGTTGTTGCTATAAGCAGCAACGAAAGCTAGGTAAAATGTGCATTAACTATTGTTGGTAGGCAAGAGCATGTTGGCTTTGTGGTAATGTGTAGTGTTGTTCAATGAAGTACTATTTGGAGACACTTTATATAAAGATCTCTTCAGCATTGTATGGGTTTAAGCAAAAGCTCTAAATTAGAGCTTCGTAGTTTGGAGCTCATATCTTGTTTAGCTTCTTTTCACAACAGAAGCTCTTGACTTTTCTGTTTACCAAACGCTCTTCTAAAGGTGGTTGTTGCTAAAAGAAGTTGAAGCGAGGCCAAATAAGAGCACTTAATCCGACTTGCAAAGCTCGCTATGTCTTGTGAAAGCCAATAAATTCTACGTCTCTCTTCCCATCTCAAAAGTAATGTATTATACTTCCGTGCAGGTCAAATTTAAGATTGACAGGGATTGTCTACCTCTTCCTGAGAGTACTTTTAAACAAGCTATAAAGGAGAACTATGATTCGAAGGGGAAGTTCACTTCAGAGCTCAATTCAAAACAAGTACGTATTCAGTTCAATGAATTTTGATTGCATAGCATGGTAGTTAGAGAAAGCACTAAATTTTATGAGCTCTCATCATATTATAATTAGTTAAAAAGGTAAATTACATCACTAATCACTAAACTAACATTGAAATGTCACGCAAGTCGCGTAATTTGATTTCTTGTGTTTGGTGCATTAAACTTTTTTTTTTTTAATTGTATCCCGCTATTATGTGTTGTTCAATTTCACTAATGGAGAGTTGTTGAATTAATTACCACATCATTTCCAATATTATTTAAAGTGGTTCTTATGACGTTGAATATGAATGTGCTTAGTTTTGGAGATGGCGTGATCCATAGTGGTTGCTATTCCAGTTCGTGAATTGCATTCTCTGAATAGGGTGCGTATCTTATGGAGAACTTCGTATAACGGTTCAAAATATTAGATTTATTAGAGCAAAACTCTAAGTATTAAAAATAGCTATATTGTTGCCCTACTTGTGGCTCAATGTGAGTACTTTGCCTCCTTTTAGATGCAAATTTGTTTTTTTATAAGGATCTACTATAAAATGCCTTTAAAAAGGGGCTTTTGAACCATAAAGTAGTTAGGCGCAATCGAGCTATATCATTGTGGTATTCTGACAAATTACAGTGTTTCAATAAGATACGTGATTGTCAAATGCTCACCATCCAAAACGTTTTAACGTGGTATTTAGACAAAATTATAACCATAGGGGAGAAACACTGCACTTTGATCTATATGGTAGAAAAGTGCAAACGAGTTATTCTATAGATTTCTTGTTGAAGTTCTCTCGGAAATGATGATGATGCTTCAACATGTCATGTCATTTTTTGGTTAGATGAGCACGTGGCATGTTGATTTTCGATTTATGATAGCTATATAATATCGTATTCAAGTTGTGCAATTGTGCCATTGTTGAAATTATCGCTTATAGATTCAACTGCCACATCATCAATATATTGAGAAGAATGAATGACGCTTAGGCCCTATTTGGATGCATGAATATTTTGTTCAGTATATCTACTTAATTCATTCAAAAAATTTGTACGTTTGATTGATAAGAAATGTGATCAAATTTTTATAATTGGATATTATATTCGACCTTTAAGTTATTTTTTTGGATAAGATAAATCATCTCGTAGGTGAAATATGCTATTCTACCAAATCATGGATAGCAGGACCTTTGAAGGAGCAAAAATCAAACTCCTTGCAACTATACTAGAAAATTCTTATATAGAATGAGTTAATCCTTGGATAATTTATTCTGACATCAAAAAAGGGTCTTAATAAGTTGCTTTAAATGTGCACTTGTGTTGTGTTTGGCAATGATCTTCGTAGATGCAATTGCCAACATGAGCCCTCTACGAGGAAAATTTGGATAGTGCTTCAAGGCTAGCAAAATTTGATTTATTTGTAAGATATCTCTTTGTTAGGGGAATTGAACGACAATTGATAGCCGGACTATATTCTTACAAAAATTTAAGTTCAATGCATCAGTTGTGGGATATGAAAGTTTGGCGGCTTAAGAAATTTCAAGATGCTTAATGACTAGTGTGATTTGTCAGCTAGTTAATTCTTATTTTAAGCTTGTTTGCAGGTTCATAAGTTGATTATGATGTTTCGCCCTGTGAAAGTGCAAGCACCCTTGCAATATGTCGAGGATAGGCAACCTCCTCCTCGAACTCAGCTGCCTTCTTCTGAGGACCCTTACCTAGCGAGACAATTGCCATATGCTCCACCACCTGTTGAGTCTCGATATGCCCACCAAGCTTTTTTAGATTCAAATGAACTTTATATGCATCATGAACGTGCACCTCCTTTAATGGAGCCTCGACGTGTTCCATTTCCTCCCTTGCCCCGTGATGATCCATATTACCGAGCTACTTTGATTGATCCGCCTCAAATTGATAACTTGCGAACTCGTTATCCCGACAATTCTGCTCCACTCGTGCGGTACGTACTTGTTGAGCCACATACTTATATTTGTTGTTGCTTATGAATCGTTCGACATAGCTATTTTGGTTTGCTAGTGATTTTTTCTTGTTATACTTTAAGCAATATGTGGAGCCTAGTGATTGGTACGTTCCACTCTCTTATGAGAGCTTTTTGGGTTGAAACCACGACGTCGTGTTGGTATTCTCGAAAAAAGGAAAAAAGAAAAAAAATTGTCTACTTAATATAGTAGCATAAGAGTCGAGTTTTTCATTGATCTTAAGGTGTCTAATTACTTCAATATGTGAACTATGGTAGCAAAACTAGGTTAGATTGATCAATCATATCATGAATTGTGAGATATCGTGAATTGTGAGTCGTTGTTACTAGCGATTTTTTTTTTCACTATCTATTAAAAGACATCATGGACTTCTATTATAACTTAATATAGAGGTGTTTTGTCCAAAATAATTTATTTATAAAGTATTATCTAAAACAATCCAAGTCCTAAGAGAAACTAACATTTTCAAACGTAGCCACTAGCTTTGCTTTTGTAGACCTAGTCTTGTTGTTTCAATTTTACCGCAAGCTCTTATGAGTTCAAAGGCCTTCATACTTATAAGTCGTTTTCGATGATGGAGCTTCCAAATTGACGATCCATGCCATTAAACATGATTCAAAGCATTTGAAGTATCTAGAAATCAAATTTCGTAATTTTTCGAATTTATAATAAAGTCCGTCAATTGGGTATACAATGAACGGTCAAAAACGAACTATCTCCTAGAAATGGGGGATAGGGTTTTTAAATTCAAGCTTGTATTTATTAATCTTGTTCTATATAGGGGATAGAATTTTATATCGAAAATTCAACCGATTCTGATTTCTCTACACCGTTAACTAGGTAACGCCCTATATGGACCGTTAAAAATGTCAATTTTGACTCTTTGATCATAAGGTATATGATGTCAAAAAATTATCAAATTCAATTTCTATAATGTTTAAATGCTCCAAGTTATGTTTAACGGTATGGATCGTCCTTCAGAAGATCTATTATCGAAAATGACTTAGAAAATGACTTCTGAGTACGATAATGATCATACTCATAATAGTATAGTAGCTGAACTCTAGAGAGTAAGAGAGAGAGAGATAGAGAGAAAGAGAGCGAAAGCGAGAGAGAGGTTTAACGGTATAGATCGTCGATTCATAAGCTCTATCATCGAAAACGACTTATGCGTACGAAGACGATCGTACTCATTATATTATAGTGGTCGAACTCAAGAGAGGTTTAACGGTATAGATCGTCGATTCACTCTATCATTGAAAACAACTTATGAGTACGAAAGCGGTCGTAGGCATAATAGTATAGTAGCCAAACTCAAGAGAGAGGCGATCATATTTATAGTAGTATAGTAGACGGTATAAATCGTCGATTCTGAGGCTCTATCATCGAAAATGACTTATGCGTACAAAGACGATCGTACTCATTATTCTATAGTAGCCGAACTCTAGAGAGAGGTTTAGCGGTATAAATCGTAGATTCAGAAACTCTATCAGCGAAAACAACTTATGAGTATGAAGACTATCGTACTCTTAATAGTATAGTAGCCAAACATGAGAGAGAGAGAGAGAGGAATTTTATGATTTTTCGACATCAACTGCCTATTATTCAAGTGGTATTTTTACATTTTATATTCAACACTCTCCCTTCGTATCTGGGTTTGAGACTTTTTGATAGTCTCAAGACGTGAACTTGAATTAAATAGAAAAAAAATTAAATGAAGCTAGGAGCCTAGTGGGACTTTAATTCTGAATCTCTTGCCCTGATACCATGTTAAAATAATTTGAAACAACCATTATTTTTCAAAAGCTTAAGCTAATAGAGAATAGTGATTTTATATTATTTTATTCAACATTAATTGTTTCTAATGGCTACTATAATGTGAATTTAAGACCACTTGGTCACTAGGCAAATGATGTTGGAAATCATGAAATTTGAGTCTTATGAAGTTCAATTAGTGTAGATCACATATTTAATGGTATCGATCGTCAATTCGGATTGCTTTCTCATTTAATTGTTATAGGAGAAGATTTGGAGCGTAAATAATTGACGAACTATGAAGAAGTGGATACTAGCATGCTGGTCCAAGAATAGATAATAATTTGCTTTTCCTTGAGATTTCAGTGCCATACATGGAAATGATTGAAATGTTAAAAATGGAAACAAGTTTATGTTTATCATGTATGATATGTATAACTATCTCCTCCCTAGCTTTGTTCTTCGTTCTCGAAGACGTGAAGAGTAGAAAATGCTATATTGGTATTCTATAGTTTATTTGATCAACACGGCACACTAACTGGGTACTTCAACTTGGGAATCTTTATCAGAACGGATTGACTTTTAGATTTCTGGGGTAACTAGTTACGTTCCGTACTTCCATTAATATTCTTTACATATTTTCACCTGGAATTAACTTTATTTTCTCTCTCTTTTAGTTCTCAGATAGAATATTACTATATTTTTTTTAAAAAAAAATATTGTTGTTGATGTTGATCTATGTTTATTTTTTTCTTTTTCCCCTTCCAATAGTTATAGGCTGGTTCCCGAGGTATTTCCAAGTGATGAACATCGTGCGTGGGATCAGAGGCATTTAACCGCAAGAGAGCTTGTGGAAGTTGCCCGTGCTGAGCGTGCGGAAGAGCTGTACTATGCTGAGCAACCCACCAACCGGCCCACTGAGTTGGCAACTCAATCAAATTATTTAACCCCAACTTATGAAAATCCAAATCATTCATACAATGAGACCCTATCTAGTAGGGCCAATTTGCATAATTTGCCCGTTTCGTCTCGCTACTCGTTTGCTCGCCCTGCACCTGCATATCGCTGAGAGTCAGCTCGAGGGGCATTGCTGCTTTATTCTAAATGGTTTGCCTTACTTAAAAAAGCTTGTTTTCATTTTCTTTTCTACCTTGATGCATAATAGCATGTAAGCTCTACTATTGACCCTCTCCCATCCTTTTCCTATCTTTCCCCAGCTTAAACTTAGGAAGAAGAAGAAGAAGAAGAAGGACATTGCACCTCGTCTGAGTAAACGATAGCTTGCGAATTGTGTGCATCGTTTTAAGGTGGTCGCTTCTTTGGTGTAATACTAGTTTGATAAAAAGCCCAAGCTCAGCTATTGTTCAGGTTGAGTACGAGCTACATCGTGTTCTATACTTCAACCAGTTTCTTAAGCTGTCAATGTACCATGGATGCTGAAGAAGGTGTTACCTTCTTCCTTAGTAGTTTGCTGTAAAAGAATATTAACCTTCCTGGCTGCAAACTTTGTTATCTTTGTTCGTGGATTATGTTCTTCGGTTTGTTCAGAGTAGTGCCATGGCCACGCGTTTTTACACGCAAGTGGACCACGAAGGGCGCACGGTATTAATGTGATTTGTCTGTGGACAGGTCCCAGTCTTCTTCTGGAGAATAAAATGTGTCCACTGCGCCTTTCTGCGCAGAATATGCAAGTAAGCAAGCAGGATTGGCCAAGCATTGTTCTATTATCTCTCCAAGCATGTTTGTGGACTTGATTTCGCCCCAGGCTACCATTATAGGGCCTCGCTCCTCGCCCTTTGTGATAGGGACTTGGGCCAAACCATTACTATCCTCTTTGGAGTGTAGTTTCTATTCTCATTTGCTTTAATTTTTTTTTTTTTTTTTTTTTTTTTTTTTTTTTTCCTGTGTGGGAGGCATGAAAAAAATTGAGGTCACTAGGAGGTGAACGTACAATTTCAGTTAATATTCAATTTAAAAATTTAAATTTAATTTCGAACCACTTTAATTATATTTTTAAAATTTTTAACTGTTAATTCAAATTTGATATACAAAATAATTTTTAATTCATAATTTAAACTCAAATATTAATTTTAATTTTTATTTAAAATTTTATATTTTAATTATATAAGATTAAAACCTTTAATTCACCATTTTAATATAAAATTATATAATTTAAATTTAAATTATATAATATTAAATTCAAAAATATATATATATCTCAATTCTATCTATTATTATTTAGTTGCCATATTGATTTTATTTTATTTTATATTTTTATTTTATATGAAATTTAGAGTTAAAATTTTATTATATTCCCAATATATTAGAATTTGAATCAATTCCAAAATTTAAATAAAAATTTGGATTTTTATTTAAATTTATGACAAGAACATAAAATTTTAATTTAATTTGAATCTATTATTTGAATTTAAATAATTACTGATTTGATTGATCTATTTTTAGATTATTCTATTTTCTAAACCTATTTTATTTACTTATTTATTTATTTATTTTCATAATATATGTCGACTATTTTTTTACTCTATTTACCATTTCAATATATATATATTGTTTCGTCGCTCGGTACACTCACCGTCAAGTGATCCTGACCTCAAATTATTTTCCCCAAAAACCCACAAAATAATTTATTTTGAAGCAAAACGGGCGACATTGTAAAGAGGGTGAACTTACTGGGTAGTGACGGGACTCGAAAACTGCAAAAATGGGCCTAAACGGGCTCACCCCACAAAATCCAACAGTTCGCGGCCTGATTAAATCCCTCAATTTCTAGGCATAAAGAGGCCACAGCACAGCCCGGTCCGACCCGGAAAAGTTATTAATGGGCCGGGCCTGGACTCACCACGACCGTGTCAAAATTTTGGCTGGGGTTTAGGCGTGAATAAATATTTTTCGTGGGAATCGAGCCTAGTTGTGAAGGGAGGTGAGCTCACCGGGTGTAAACGGACTAAACGGGCCACAACCCGGCCCAGATAAGCCAGGCCCACTTACTGTCTCGGCCTATATAAAAAATCGGTCCCTGCCGATAATGGGGCCCTAAGGCCTAGTTTTGTTTTTTCTTTTCTTTTAAAGGTTTCAGAAATTTTTATCTTTACAAATCGAAAACTTTAACAACTAAATAAAAAGTTTATTTGAATAGAATTTAAAAATTAGAAAGAAAAATAGATAGTTTTCAAGTGATATATATATATATATATATAGAACACTTCGGTATGTTTTATATGCAAATTGAAAAATTAAATTAATATTCAATTTAAAAATTTATTTTTCAACTACTTTAATTACCTTTTTACAATTTTCTAACAATTAATTAAAATTTGATGGCCAAAATAAAATTTAATTCATATTTTAAATTTAATTTTAAATTTTAAATTTAGTTTTAATTATATAAGATTGAAAACATTAATTCATAATTTTAATATAATATTATATAATTAAAATTTAAAATATCTATGATTAAATTCAAAAAAAATTATATCATTCAACGTATTTTCTTTTTAAATGAATATTTAAAAGTTTTGTCAATTTATCTATTTGTATTTAGTTGTTATATCTGCAACAAATAATAATTTTTAAATTTATTTATAAATATATATATTATTTTAATTTTAATTTTATTTGATTTTAAATTTTTATTTCATCTGAAATTCAAAGTTGAAATTTCATAGTATGCCCAATATTTTAGAATTTGAATCGATTATAAAATTTAAATTAAAGTTAGAATTTTTATTTAAATTTATGTTTGAAACTAATTTTTAAATTTAATTTGAATCTATGATTTGAATTTAAAAAATTACTGATTTGATTAGCTTATTTTTAAATCTTTCTATTTTCTAAGCCTATTTTATTTTCTTATTTATTTAATTATTTTCATAATATATTTCGAATATTTTTTTTCTCTACCTTTTACATATATATATATTTTTATATAGTGATTATACTTACCGTTGGGTGTTCGTAACCTCGAATTATTTTTCCCAAAAACCCACAAAATAATTTTTAATCTGGCCCAGCTTATATATATAATTTTTAATTCATAATTTAGACTCAAATCTAAATTTTAATTTTTATTTAAAATTTTATATTTTAATTATATAAGATTAAAAACTTCAATTCATAATTTTAATATAAAATTATATAATTTAAATTTAAATTATATAATATTAAATTCAAAAATATATATATATATATCTCAATTCTATCTATTAGTATTTAGTTGCTATATTAACTTTCTTTTGACCGCAACCAATAATCATATTTTAATTTAATTATATATATATATATATACATTATTTAAATTTTAAATTTAATTTTATTTGATTTTATATTTTTATTTTATATGAAATTTAGAGTTACAATTTTATTATATACCCAATATATTAGAATTTGAATCAATTCCAAAATTTAAATAAAAATTTGGATTTTTATTTAAATTTATGACAAAAACATAACATTTTAATTTAATTTGAATCCATTATTTGAATTTAAATAATTACTGATTTGATTGGTCTATTTTTAGATCATTCTATTTTCTAAACCTATTTTAGTACTTATTTATTTATTTATTTTCATAATATATTTCCACTATTTTTTTACTCTATTTACAATTTCAATATATATTTCAATATATATATATATATATATTGGTTCGTCGTGCGGTACACTCACCGCCAAGTGATCGTGACCTCCAATTATTTTCCCCAAAAATCCACAAAATAATTTATTTTGAAGCAAAACGGGCGATGTAGTAAAGAGGGTGAACTCACCGGGTGGTGACGGGACTCAAAAACTGCAACGTGTCGTTACGTTTTTAAAATGGGCCTAAACGGGCTCAGCCCACAAAATCCAACAGTGCGCGGCCCGATTAAATCCCTCAATTTCTAGGCATAAACGGGCCACAGCACAGCCCGGTCCGACCCGGAAAAGTTTTTAATGGGCCGGGCCTGGACTCACCACGACCGTGTCAAAATTTTGGCTGGGGTTTAGGCGTGAATAAATATTTTTCGTGGGAATCGAGCCTAGTTGTGAAGGGAGGTGAGCTCACCGGGTGTAAACGGACTAAACGGGCCACAACCCGGCCCATATAAGCCGGGCCCACTTACTGTCTCGGCCTATATAAGTGCGTTCCCTTCATTAAAACGGGTGGGCCGGGACTGGGCAGAACTCGAGCAGATACGGCCCAGCCAATTAGAATAAACCGGCAGGGCTGGTCCTACAAATTTAAGCCCGTTAGCCCGACCCGTAATGGGCTTTGGCCGAGTAAGTGGGCTCCCTTCTCCTAACTCTCAAGGGCCTAAGAGAACCCATCATATTTAAAATATATATTAAATCTAATATTCAAAATTAAATTTAATTCACAATTTAAACTCCAAATTTAATTTTAATTTAAAATTTATAAATCTAAATTTAAATTATATAATGAAATTTTAATTATAAATTTCAGATGAAATAAAAATTTTAAATCAAATCAAATTAAAATTAAATAGATATTTAAAATTTTACTTAAATTTGATTTTTTGGATGTAGTAAAAAAAAATAACAATAAAAATAAATAAATAAATAAATAAATGAATATAAACAACTAAATACTAATAGATAGAATTGAGATACTCTTTAAACATTCACCTAAAGATAACAAATATTGAATGATATAGATATTTATGAATTTAATCTTATAAAATTTAAATTAAAATTATATCACCTTATATTAAAGTTATGAATTAAAGTTTTTAAATTTATATAATTAGAATTTGAATTGATGAATTTTTGAATTAAAGTTAATTTTTGAGCTTAAATTGTGAATTAAATTTTGTTTTGGATACCAAATTTGAATTAATAATTTAAAAAATTAATTAGTTTGGATGAAAATTAAATTTCAATTCTTAAATTGAATGTGAATTAAAAATTGTATACATTTATTTTAAAGCACATACTTAAATTTCAGATTTATCTAAATTAAAAAAATATACCAAAATATTCAATATATATCAACAACCATATAAATTTAAATTAAGGTATCCTATATATATTTTCTAATAAAATTTAGCAGAAGAATTTATTTTTAAATAGAAATTTAAAATTTTCATGAGTTTTTTAATAAATATGATTCAGATTTTATTTTTGTTCTCCTGATTTCAAATAACCATTAAGTACACTGCACTTAACCAAATTATAGTAAAATAAAATTAGCGTAGTGAGTATGGTCTTTACCGGTGAGATTACCCCGCATGCAGCAACACTCCATTTGCCGCAAATTTTTATTTTTTTCCGGGAATTGCCCTAAAAAGTTTTGAGGTAACGATAACGGGGGAGGTGACTGAATCAGAGGCTAATAATAATATAGGGGCAATTTCCTAAATATCCCTAAAAATTTCTCTGTTTTCAGATTTACCCCTCTTAGAAGGCTAATATTAAAATTACCCTTCTTACGTTCCAACTTCTTTCCAAAATACCCCTGAAGTTAAGGAACTACCGTTATCTGTGTGTAATTACTATTTTGCCCTTTCAAATATACCCTAAAACCTAAAACCCTAAACCCCTAAACCCTAAAACCCTAAACCCTAAACCCTAAACCCTAAAACCCTAAAAAACCCTAAACCCTAAACCCTAAAACCCTAAAAAACCCTAAACCCTAAAATCCTAAACCCTAAACCCTAAATCCTAAACCCTAAACCCTAGAACCCTAAAAAATCCTAAACCCCTAAACCCTAAACCCTAAAATCCTAAAAAATTCTAAACCCTAAACCCTAAACCCTAAACCCTAAACCCGGGCAAAATAGGAATATCTGATAGTTTTCAACTCCGATTAGTATTTAACTCTAGTTTAACCCTAGTTAACTTAACAAAAGGAAACGGTAGGGATATTTTTAATAACGGTGGAACGTATGAAGGGTATATTGGAAAGAAAAAAATAAGAGGGGTAAATCAGATATTTCTTCATATTTCAGGGGTACACAAGCAATTATCCCAATAATATATATATAAGCACAATAAAAATTTTGAAGCTGAAGAAATTTTTTAAAAAATATAATAGTTATTTTAATAAATTATAAAAATAAATAAATAAATAAAATTTACGTTCCAAATATAGAATGATTTAAAAATAGACCTATTAAATCAGCTATTGTTTAGATTCAAATAATGAATTCAAAATTAAATATAAAATTTAAGTTTGATTCATAAATTTTAAATCTAAATTCAAATTTTAATATAAAATTTGAATTCAATTAATTTGTATGTTATGAAACATATAGCAAAAAATATTTACAATATAACTAAATATAAAATATACTCAGACACAAACCAAATTTATAAATAAATTAATTTAAAAATAGATTCATGCCATCGAGAATTTTTTTTTAAAAAAATAATTTTAATTTATTTTAAGATTATCACTCTAATCTTAAATTAAGGAATATGATTTTCTATTTTTTTGAATTATGACGAATCAAAAATTTATCTTTGTGTTTTAAACTAAAATTATCAAAATTTAATTCACGTTTAATTCAAAATTTAAAAGTTAATTTTAACCCACTTTAATTGATTTTTTTAAATTGTTAATTTAAATTTAATATTTAAAATTAAATTTAACTCATAATTTAAACTTAAATTTTAATTTTAAGTTTGAGTTTGGAATGCAGCTTTGATGCATTGTGTTATGAATGATGCTTCATTCAAAACACCTGACTCACACAACTAGTGGCTTTAAATATTTGCTATTTTTACTTATTTTCATTAGAAATATTTGAGAAAGTCGAAAAGTTATACACTTTGAAAATTTTGAGAAAGTCGAAAAGTTATACACTTGATAGTTTCATGAGAAATTGGAGAAAATCAAAATAAGTCATATTAAAATAATATATTTTTAATTATTTTATTCGTCCAAACAAAAAAAAAAAAAAAAAAAAAAAATTATTATAAAAGTGATGTACCAACTTAATCGACGGGATTAGAATTTTAAGAAATATTTGAGATAAAATAATTTGACAGTTATAATAAAAGAATATTGATATTTCTGAAATTGAGATTTTTATTGTTAAGAGTGAAAAAAATGTAGTTAGTTGTCTTTTATACTTATTTAATAGGGCTAATTGCATACGGCTTCCTGTAAACATATCGAATAGCAGATATATCCCTACAAAGTTCAACTTTTCATATTTATTCCTTAAAAAATTCAACGTTATTCATATATATCCTCCGGTTTATTATCGTTAGTTCACTGTTTATTTTTTAACAGATTATATGTGAAATAACAGTTTTGCCCTTTTAAAAATGTCCCTCCAAAAAATAATGTAGAAATATCTGGAAGGATAAAAAAGTAAATTAACTATGTGATAAAAAATTTAGTAATTGTAATAAAAAATCAGTTTATATTTCAATTTTAAAATATTAAATTTTAATATAAAAGTGATTCGCTGCTACAATATTAGGATTTAGAAAAGTATGTGATAAAAAATAAATTAAATAGTTATAATAAACAGTTTATATCTATGAAATTAATATATTTAGAATTAAGAATGGAAATAATGTAATTAATTGTGTTTTAGAATTATAAGTGAAGAGAATATAATTAATTGCCGTTTATTATGATTTAATAGTTATAATGAGATTATAATAAGAAAAAAATAATAATTACATCTCGAGAATATTTTTTATTCTAATTTTTTTTTAATATTAATTTTGTAATGTTATTGTAGATTACTATTTTCTAACCTTAACTTTCCATAGAGAAAAAGATATTGAGATTTGAATTTAAATATAAACAAATTATAAATATATAGAGAGAAGGATTATTATATTCTATACACATCATAATTATTTTAATGATTATCTAAAATCAACAAAATCATTATTATTTAAAAAATTGTTCAATTAAAAAAATTTAATTCATATTCAATTAAAAAATTTAAATTTAATTTTCATCCGCTTTAATTACATTTTAAATTTTTTACCTATTAATTCAAATTTGATATCAAAAATAAATTTTATTTTACAATTTAAACTCAAATTTCAATTTTATTTAAAAATATATATTCTAATTATATAAGATTAAAAACTTTAATTCATCATTTTAATATAAGATTATATCATTTTAATTTAGATTATACAATATTAAATTCAAAAAATTTTATATCATTTAACATCTTTCCTTTTTAGATGAGTATTTAAAAGTTATCTCTATCCTATCTATTAGTATTTAGTTGCTATATTAACTTTTTATTAACCACAACCAATATTTATATTTTAATTGAATATATATATATATATATATATATATATATATATATATATATATATATATATATATATATATATATATATATATATATATATATATATATATATATATATATATATATATATATATATATATATATATATATATATATATATATATATATATATATAACTTTAATTTAAATTTTATTTGAATTTAAAATTTTATTTCATCTGAAATTTATAGTTGAATTTTTACTATATACCCAATATATTAGAATTTTAATCAATTCCAAAATTTAAATAAAAGTTTGGATTTTTATTTAAATTTATGACTCAAACTTAAAATGTAAATTTAATTTGAATCTATTATTTGAATTTAAGTAATTACTGATTTGATTGTTCTAATTTTGGATCATTCTACTTTCTAAACCTATTTTATTTACATATTTATCAATTTATTTTCATAATATATTTCGAATATATTTTTACTCTATTTACAATTTCAGTGTATATTTACAATATATATATATATATATTGGTTCGTCGCGCGGTACACTCACCGCATGGTGATCGTGACCTCGAATTATTTTCTCCTATGACCCACAAAATAATTGGGTTAATTGCATACATGTCCCTCCAAATATATCGACTCGCAAATATATCCCTGCAAAATTTAACTTTTCATATTTATCCCTGCAAAAATCCAAAGTTCTTCAAATATGCCCCTGAGGTTAATCTCCGTTTGGAATCCGTTAATTTTTTAACAGATTTCATATAAAATTACTTTTTTACCCCTGAGGTTCATCTCTCATTTCTCCTCTCCTCGTCGCACGATTCCACTCTCCCCTTCTTTTTCCAACGCATAGAGCACGACGCAACCCTCTCCAATGGCGACGACGCCCTCGCCTTCTCCAACGGCGGCGACGAAACCCTGACCCTAATCTCCCAGCACTCCGCCGCCGACGACTCCCACAAGAACATCGGCGGCGGCGGCGGAGATGGCGAGTTTAAGACGGTCATGGAGGAGATCGGGGGCTTGAAGGCGGAGAAGCAGGAGCTGGAGGCCCAGCTCGAGGCGGCGCGGCACGAGCGCGGCGTCGTCACGGCCGAGGCCCGCCGCCTCGAGGTTGAGATCGAGCACGTGCACGCGGACCTCGTCGCGGCCGCCTCCACCGCGTTGGATGCCGAGGCCCTGGCGGAGGAGCTCAAGGGCGAGCGGGACAAGCTCGTGGGCGAGATCGCGAGCCTCTACTCGGAGGTGGAGTTGAAGGAGGAGGATAAAAAAAAGGGTAAAATAGTATATTCACTTTCTAATCTAACCAAGGTTAAGCATTTAACCTATGGTTAACTCATTTTTTCTAACAGAGGGGCATATTTGAATAACGGTGGATTTTTGCAGGGATAAATATGAAAAGTTGAATTTTGCAGGGATATATTTGCAAGTCGACATTTTTGGAGGGACATGTATGCAATTAACCCCAAAATAATTTATTTTGAAGCAAAACGAGCAACGTTGTAAAGGCGGTGAGCTTACTGGGTGGTGACGGGACTCAAACGACTGCAACTTGTCGTTATTTCCTAAATACGCCTAAACGGGCTAAGCCCACAAAATTCCACATTGCCCGGCCCGACAAAATACCACAATTTCTACACATAAACGGGCCTAAGCCCATCTCGGCCCGGATCATACTAGCTATAACGGGCCGGACTAGGCCTCATCTTGAACGGGTCAAACAATTGGTTCCTTATCTCATAACGGGCTTTAGGCCTTAATAGGACCGGCCGGGCCCATGCTGGCTAGTGTTTTTTTTTTTTTTTTTTGTGTGGTTTTAAACATTTTTATCTTGAAAAATTATTAAATTTGACTATTAAAAGCACGCTATGGTTAAAAAATAATTAAAAATTTAAACTTTTAATTATTTGAACGGAACTTAGAAGGATATCAAATTAATCGATTTATTTTAATAATTTAAAAAATAAAAATAAAAAGAAAATTGGAGAGTATTAAAGTGAAAAGTATATATAAGATTAAAAATAATTCATAAATTTAAATTTTAATTATATAAGATTAAAAATTTAAATCCGTAACTTTAATATAAGATTTTATAATTAAAATTTAAATTATATAAGATTCAATTTATAAATTTCTATATCATTCAATATTTTGTTTTTTTTAGGTGAATATTTAAAGACTATCTTAATTCTTTGTATGAATATTTAGTTGTTATATTATTATTATTTTTTTTTACCACAGCCTGTAATCAATTTTAAATTTAATCGAATATGAGTAAATTATTATAATTTATTAATTATTATTGTCGGATATTTCACCATATATGAGTCTGGGTTCAAGTTCGGATCCAAATGGATAAATTGTGTTAATCAGATCCAAATGTTTAAATTGTGCCATTAAAAGAATTACTATATTGAATTTTTTTTAGATTTTTTTTTGTCTAAAATAATTTTTATATAAAATTTGAAATAAAATTATATTTTTTAAAATGGATTCAATTTTTTTTTATTTTTTTTTTTTCGTCTAAATTTTCCCAACATTTTGTTTAAAACTCTTCCTCTTCCTAGGGTCGGAGCTCGTCCTCTTCCTCGTCCACCTCAACACTTTTAGGGTTCACTTTTAGGGTTTCATCTAGGGTTTTGTTGAAATGAAACCGGTAGTGGGAATCGTGGTGTCGAACAAGATGCAGAAATCGGTGGTGGTGGCGGTGGACCGCCTCTTCCACCACAAGCTCTACAATCGCTACGTCAAGCGCACCTCCAAGTTCATGGCACACGACGAGGACAACCATTGCAACATCGGCGACCGCGTTAGTGCCCCCACGCCCTCTCTTTTTTTTTTTATCGCGAGCACCACGTGTTCGATCAAATGCCTATGTGAAACCTCACGGAAATTACCTCTTAATTACTCAATTTTGATGCCCTGCTCGAGCCCTTTGTGATCCGTTCGATAGCGTAGTAGAATCTGTGAAAAAAAATTCTCCATTTACGCCTGTTATTGCGTTTGAAAATCGCTTCATAATTGCTTGATCCTGTGCTATGTATGTGTTCTTTGTGATGCTTTCGATAGTGTAGTCGAAGCGGTGAAAAGAGCCTATATTGAGTAGTAGCAGTAGTTAACTTCTCAACACTAATTTTGCTGCAATTCCTCATTAGCAAATATTATAGATCACTATCTGATGTATATCAGTGAGATTGCATTGCCTGCTCATATTCCATGTTTTGGTGCCTTTAATTTGATTTATTTTTCCAATTTTTTCGCAACTATCATACTTGTACTTCCATTTGATTTATTTCAGGAAAGAAGGTAAACTTTGCCAACAAAATTTAGTTGAAATCACTCTTACGAGTCGCGGTCCTTTCCCTTTTTGTTTAATTCAGGTAAGGTTGGATCCTTCACGGCCATTGAGCAAACAAAAGCACTGGGTGGTCGCCGAGATCCTTCGCAGAGCTAAAATCTACGTCCCTCCGTCACCTGCGGCTCCAACTCCGGATCAAGCGGGCGCAGTTCGAGCTACATCATCATCATCTTGAGATTCTCAGTAGACAAGATATCTAGTAACTTAAAATTTACTTCTCAATGTCATCATATGGAGATAGATATGGACATGTGTAATATGAACCAGATCTGAGATTTTTCTTTCTATTTGTGCTGATTGTCCCATAATAATCAATAGAGCAGAAATAATGATCAGGAATTTTTCTTCAATCTAGTAAACTGCACATGAAAATTGTACTTTATCATTCTTCCTGCTAAAAAAATTCTACATAAAGCACTCAAATTTTTATGCTCTTATTCTGAATCCCTTGTCTTGTGAACAATGAACTAAGAGTGTGAAAAAGGATGTTTGGATACCACTTTCCTCATCATATAAGACATGCAGTTTGATGATGTTGAATGAAAAGTTGAAAGGAAAAAGTGACAGGGTATTCATATTCTTTTATCAATTGTGTTAAATATTTTAAGTTTCAACAATTTTCGGAAGAATAATAGATATTTGAGATTTCAGATAAAAGAATTTAATAGTTATAATTAATGAATAGTTATAATGAAAGAATAGTAGATATAATTTAATATTTCAGATAAAATAATTTAATAGTTATAATAAAAGAATAGTAGATATTTCTGAAATTGAGATTCTTATTGTTAAGAGTGAAAACAATGTAATTAGTTATAAAAAATTAATTTATATTTCTGCTACAATATTAGGATTTTAAAAAATATATGATAAAAAATAATTAAATAATTATAATAAACAGTTTATGTCTCTAAAATTAAGATTTTTAGAATTAAGAGTGAAAATAATGTAATTAATTGTATTAAGATTTTTAGAATTAAGAGTGAAAATAATGTAATTAATTGTGTTTTAGAATTAAGAGTAAAGAGAATGTAATTAATTGCTGTTTATTATGATTTAATAGTTATAATGAGATTATAATAAGAAAAAAAAAATACAGTAATGCTATTGTAGATTACTATTTTTCTGTCTTACAACTAATTAATAGTATTATAGTTTTTTATAAAAATATAAAAACTGGGGAAAAGATATTGAGATTTGAATTTAAATAAATACAAATTATAAATATATAGAGAGAAGGATTATTATATTTTTACTTTATAATTTCGTTCTCATAATTTTGTTTTCGATTATAGAGTTTCTAAATTAAAAATTCATATCGTTAAATATGATTTAAAATTTTTAAAATGTTTTAAAATTTTTGTTTATAAGTTTTCGATAAGAAAAAAAAAATCACAAAATGATAATTTTTAAAGGTCAGTATGGAATAAGTTTAACGATATAAAAGAATAAAAATAAATTGAATTTCTAATCGAAAATTTTGTTAACTACCTAGATAAAGGCCAATTACTATAATATTAAATTAAAGAGTTTGATTATTATTTTTTTTTGAATTTTGACGAATTCAAAATTTAACTATACGTTTTAAACTAAAAGTATCAAATTTTAAAAATTCAAAATTTAATTTTAATCCAGTTTAATTAAATTTTTTAACTATTAATTCAAATTTAATATTCAAAATTAAATATAACTTATAATTTAAACTCAATTTTTAATTTTAATTTAAAATTAAAAAATTTAAATTTAAATTATATAATGAAATTTCATTTATAAATTTTAGATGAAATCAAAATTTAAAATCAAATCAAAACTAAATAGATATTTAAAATTTAATTTTAACTGTGGTAAAAAAAATAATAATAATATAACAACTAAATATTAAAACATAGAATTAAGATAGTCTTTAAATATTCACCTAAAAAGGCAAAATATTGAATGACATAGAAATTTATAAAATTAATCTTATATAATTTAAATTTTAATTATATAATCTTATATTAAAGTTACGAATTTAAATTTTTAATCTTATATAATTAAAATTTAAATTTATGATTTTTTTTAAAATTCGAGTTTAAATTATATTTTGGATATCAAATTTGAATTAATAATTTTAAAAAATAATTAATTTGGATAAAAAAATAAATTTTAATTTTTGAATTAAATGTGAATTAAAAATTTTGATACATTTATTTTAAAGCACATTATTAAATTTTGAAATTTTTTGAATTTAAAAAACATACTAAAATATTCAATATGTATCATTAACCATATAAATTTAAATTAAGATATGGTATATATTTTTTCTAATAAAATTTAGAATATATTTTTTAATAAGTTATATTTGATTTTGTTATGATTTTTTTGAATAAATATGAATCATATTTTTTATTTGTATTTTTTGTTGTAGATTTTAGTAACCAAATTATAGTAAAATAAAATTAGCGGTATAACGTAGCGAGTATGGTCACCCCCGGTGAGGTTACCTCCTATACAACACCGGCTTATTTGCAACAAAATGTTTTTTTTTGTGAGAATTAGCATAAAAAATTTGGAGGTCACGAATACCGGGAGGTGACCGTAGAGTATAGTAATAGATATGAAAAACGGGTCCAAAAAGGCCCGGCCCGGCCCATTTATAATAGACGGGCCCGTACAACCGATCCGTAATGGCCTTTGGCATAATAAGTGGGCTCATTCAATCATTCAATATATATATATATATATATATATATATATATATATAATACTTTTCATTTTAAAACTATCAAAAATTATTCTCCTATGTTCCGTCCAAATAATTTTGTAAATATTTATAATTTTTTAAAATTTTATTCAATTTTTTAAAAAAATTTCAAAATCTTAATTTTTTGTAAAAATAATTAAATTTTTAAATTTTTAATTATTTTGTAAAAATAATTAGAGGTTCAAAATCTTCATGATCTATTTTTAAATTTTTAATTATTTTTCAAAATCTTAATTTTTAATTATATATAGTCAAATTTAAAGATTTTTCAAGATAAAAATGTTTAAAACCACACAAAAAAAAATTTACTAGGCCAGCATGGGACCGGCCCGTGCTATTAAGGCCTAAAGCCCGTTATGGGATAAGGAACCAATTGTTTGACCCGGTCAAGATGAGGCCTAGTCCGACCCATTATAGCTGGTATAGGCCGTGCCGGGCTGGGCTGAGGCCCGTTATGAAATTGTGGTATTTAGTCGGGCCGGGCACTGTGGGATTTTGTGGGCTTAGCCCGTTTAGGCCTATTTAGGAAATAACGACAAGTTGCAGTCGTTTGAGTCCCATCACCACCCGGTAAGCTCACCGCCTTTACAACATTGCTCGTTTTGCTTCAAAATAAATTATTTTGTGGGTCTTAGGAGAAAATAATTCGAGGTCACGATCACTATGCGGTGAGTGTACCGCGCGACCAACCTATATATATATATATATATATATATATATATATATATATATATATATATATATATATATATATATATATATTTAAATTGTAAATAGAATAAAAATATATTCTAAATATATTATGAAAATAAATTAATAAATAAGTAAATAAAATAGGTTTAGAAAATAGAATGATTAGACCAATCAAATCAGTAATTACTTAAATTCAAATAATAGATTCAAATTAAATTTAAATTTTAAGTTTGAGTCGTAAATTTAAATAAAAATCCAAAGTTTTATTTAAGTTTTTGAATTGATTCAAATTCTAGTATATTGGGTATATAGTAAAAAATCAATTATGAATTTCAGATGAAATAAAATTTTAAAATCAAATAAAATTAAAATTAAAGTTAAAAATATATATATATAATTTAATTTAAATATAAATATTGGTTGTGGTTAATAAAAAATTAATATTGCAACTAAATACTAATAGATAGGATCGATATAACTTTTAAATATTCATCTAAAAAGAAAAGATGTTGAATGATATAAATTTTTTAAAATTTAATATTGTATAATTTAAATTAAAACTATATAATCTTATATTAAAACGATGAATTAAAGTTTTTAATCTTATATAATTAAAAAATATATTTTTAAATAAAATTAAAATTAAATTTTAAATTTAAATTGTAAATTAAAATTTATTTAGGATGTAGAGAGTACGAGGTGAATAGGCAATAGTTGCTTACTTGCTTTGTGAGATTTATCAATAGTTTTAAAAGTTAGCAAAAAATTTTATCACCTACCTAACGCCCATGGCTTCCGAGCGATCGCAAGCTCCTGATCCTCCTCCTCCTCCTCCTCCTCCTCGAACCCTAAACGTTCAGAAGTTCGCCGAGTCCCGCGCCGCCGAGCTCGAATCTCTCCATGCCGTCGTCTCCGGCCGCCTCGGCGGCGACTTCCGGATCCGCCGCGGCAAGCGGCGGCGCACCACCGGGCACCGCCGCGCCAAGCGGCGGAGGGTGGACGGCGGCGGCGGCGGGGATGCGTCGGGCGCGGAGGAAGGTCGGGGGAAGGAGCAGAAGGTGTCGAGGAAGGTGAGGAGGAGAAGGAAGCTTTGTAGCAACCCCTCGCTAGGGTTTACGACGTCGGGGGACGGGACGAAGAGGCTGAGGACGCATCTTTGGCACGCGAAGCGGTTCGCCATGGTGAAGAGGTGGGGGTTTTACCTCCCTCTCGGGCTTCATGGAAGGTAAAGGAGAATCTAGGGTTAATTTTCTTACTTCGTTGTTGTTGATAGTAAGCTTGAATTTGGATACAATTTGATGTTGTTTTGCTATCTACTTAGCTGTAAAGTGTGAAACATTTAGTAATTAAACTTCATTTAGACATCTATTAGTGGTTCTTCAAATATTTCTAAACACAAACACTTACTCTATAGATACTCTGCTTGGGTCAAAAGTGCCTAGATTGGAGATAGTGCGGGAACAATACATAAGGATTCAAGTCTATTGTAAAGCCACAAAAGGTCGTGGTTACTTTTGTATAGAGATAATGTCTATAAAGACACAGGAACCTGTATGACATGGTATTTTTTACGAAGGTCTGGGTAATAGAATTGTGCATTAATTATGGCGACATAGATCATGAAGCCATGTAAGCTTTGTTTAGGATGGCTTGGTTCTGAGCGCTTGACTATGAGGGTAACAGAATTTATATCCTGAATTATGATAGAGGAAAGGTTTGGAGAGAGTTGCACCTTAGTTTCTGCGCTTGTTGCTTTATTTGTTGTGGAAATACTAATGGAGCAATGAATGACTATTCTTTTGATACTGCATCGTTAGCCCTATTTATGGTCATAATTTTGTTGTCTCATGTTGATTTTTGTACCTTGCATATTAATTTGGATGTTTTTTAGCGATACATTTTGTGTCATCGTATGTAACTTAGCACCACTAATTTCACATCATGTAGAGGAAGAGGTTCAAGGGCTGTTCTGAAGTGGTTAAAAAACAGTGCGCTTGTACATGATGCTAGCTACTGTCTTCCCATCCAACTAGAGGGTCCAGAGGCAGGCAATTTCCCTTATTCATTTCTCAACTCAGTCTGCTTATAGATCAAATTTGTTTCAATAATATCTAGTAGATCACAATCTTACTTAAAACATTTGTTCAAATTGTGTGTACAGTGTATATTCTCTTGGTTTAGTACCAGAGGAATTTGCATATATTCGATAATACTTTCATTCTCTTGTTGACTATTGGTTACCTTACTTGTTTTCAGGATTCTATACAAGCCATTTTGAGAATGGTTATAGTTCCTGCACCTTCTGGATCTTTCCAAGTCTCGGAAAGCCCCAAACAGTGCGTCTTTCAAGGTGTTTGCTATGAAAATGCAATGGTGGGTATTATATCTTTTTAATAAAGATTAGCTGGTGTTTTTTCAATACTGAAGTTGAAACTCTATTTCCAGAGGGTTTTCTTGATATGTTCTGATTTAAATTCTTCAGCTTTATGATGTTAGACCTCCTCATTCTCAAGCAGTTGCCCCGGTGATGTACATGTGGCAGCCATACTTGAGTGACAATAAGAATTATGCCACTGAACAGCATGACTCGTCCAATTTTTGTAGTAGTATTGGGGAAAGTGAACGTAGGACTTTGATGCGTAAATTGTGGGTATGGATCCATGCTGCTGCTTTTGAAGAAGGACTTGATGCTCTGAAATTTGCATGTCAGATGCAGGTAATGTGAAATTCCCCTCCTATTTCCAGAGCCGTATAGCTTAATACATGGGAATTTTCATTCTGGTGCAGGATTCATGCTGTGGCTTCTTGGTATTGTTTTGTCTTCTCTCTCTCTCTCTCTCTCCTCTCTCACAATGAGTGACTATAACTCTCTTTTTTTTCTTTAAATGATAATGTGAATTTTAATGCAAGATGAACATGAAATTTAGGGGAAAAAGTTTCTTCAGTTCTTCCCTTTCATCGCTACTACTGAAGCGTAGAAATATTTGGACCAACATAGCGTACCGAATGTTGATATCTGTATCATGTTGGATAAATCATCATTAACCTCGTAATGTTTGTATTGTGTTGGCATACTTTTATGGTTGAGGTGGCATCTTTTTAAAACTAACATGCTATTTGTTGTGTATTACAATAGCTTTTCTCCTTAAACTGTAAATGGCTTCTCTAATTTTGGCTTTACTCTTCATATTTCAGATGCATGAGTGTGGTGTCTCTGTTAGTTGTTTATCACTTGGGGGACAGTTGGGGAAATTGGAAGTTATGGGGTCCAAGGCCATAGAACTTCTTCAGAAAATATTATGCCCTATGTCAAAGTAAGTTTGTTCTTTGATCTACTTTGGATTGCTTGGAGCTTCATGAGAAGTACTCAAACAGCACTAATAGTTGTTTTCATGAAAATCTAGTCAACAGCTTTTTGTTGCAGCAGAAGCAGAAGCTTTTGGAGCTCTGCTTTTGGGACCCAAAAGCTCTTTTTGCTATTTGCACCTAAGCAGAAGCTCCAATTGTCTTCCAGTTGCCTACTAGTTTCTGTAAGGTTCCAACTTCTTGGAGTCGAGAAACTGCTTGGGAAACCAGGGCAAACGGCAACTTGTTGTGATAATTTATCTTTCTTACTAATGCACTATTATTTGTTTGTTTGACAGGTATAGTGCAGCTCATGAAAATTCTACATTGGACAATCCTGTTTTGACTGCTTGTGCCAGCTCCCGACATCACAAATCTTTTGTGCTTGATAAAACGGAGCAACTTCAGCCCTATGCAATTCGGCCCCTATTTGTTCATGATCCAAGGGAAGTTCCATGTCAGGAAACTGAGGCTGCTTCTTTCGATAATTTGCAGGAAGAGATCAATCTAAATTCGAATGGCTTAGTCTCTAAACGTTCTCTCAGGAACGAAGAGATTTTATCTGATGGGTCAACTCCTGGAAACCATGAAAATTACCTCCTTGACCTTAAAAATGTGTGGGATTCTATTTCCAACACAAATCCTCCCGTTCCGGAAAAGATTCTTAGCAAGGAGAAGCACCAAAGGCGTTTAAAACATTTCTACCTTGATTCCACCGAACATGAAATTGTAGCTACTGAAGGAAAAGATAGTTTTAGCCGAGCTTGCCCCATTCTGCTGTTAAAGCATGCTGAACGGGGAAGTTCGTGCCTCGGGTAAGATTGAAATCGTACCACCTTCCTTATTTTAAGAGCTATTTTGATTTTCTAATTGATTTCCTACCTTTTCATATTATCTGAAATGTTAAAACTGTTTAGCTTTTCTATGCATCTGTTAGTTCCAATAGCACGAGTAATTTGCAATTATATTGGCTATCCTTTTCTACAAGGAATTTTTACTTTTTTTTTTTGGTTTCATTGTAAATTTTAAACTTTTCTGAGTATTGACTGTGAAATATTTTTCAGGTGGTCCATTATTCTACCTCTGAGTTGGGTAAAAACTTTTTGGCTTTCTCTGATCTCTTGTGGGGCTCATGCAATAGGCTTAAGAGAGAGGCGATGGATTGCATGTAATGTAAGTTTATACGGCAGATCTATGTTCTAGTTTATTTTGGAAATTTTAAGTGTTTGAAGTTATGTTGATCTGAGCTTTTTGATCATATAAAAACTGGAAGATGTAGGGAACTGTAGTGCAATGGTTTTCCCCTTTTCAATGAATAAACAGTGCATAAAATAGGAGCTATTACATGTTATCCCTGTGAAATCATATACGGCCCTGTAAAATCTGAGTTTTCATATGTTTGTTTTGAAGGTGCTAAAGAAACTAAACTTTTGCAGGGCATATTTGAAATTTCAGATTTTATGAGGATATATTAGTGAAAAACTAATTTGCAAGGGGTATGTAGGAGATATGCATAAATCTAAATCTTTATTTATCTAGTTATTGTCGTGTGCCTATACAAATCATGTTTGTGCTCATTTACAGTAATTTCTTTTGTTCTGTTGCAAACAATTTTTGAAAACGGCTTTCAGCCTTAGATTGAGTAGTCATGACTAGTTGTTCGCAGGTGGCATTTACCAGCTTACTCAATAATCTGTTTTTTCGCAGAATGAGTTGCCATCTTTCCCATATGATTTTCCCGATTGCAAAGCGTATTTATCATTCATGACTGATGAAGCAGCAGGATTGGTTCAAGCGGCTGAGCTGCGTCCTCCTGCAGTGAGACCTTCAAAAATTCCTATTCCTCCGCCATGGGATATTGTCGCAACTATTGCCGATAAAGGACCCACCATATTGAAGGGTTTCAAGCTAGATGAGAAAGAGTTCAGTGGATCAACTAATGAGAATTCTCTTATAAACTCATCGGCAAAGGACGATTCATCTTTCCCAGTATTTATACCACGGACAGCTGAAAAATTGTTACGGCATTCAGAAAGGATTGATGGTAAAAATCTGGTTTCTTCTCATGAAGAGCCGTGTCTTGTCAGAGTTGTTCTTCGTGCTTATAGAGAAGGCGTCTTTGAAGATGGGGCGATCGTTTGCGCTCCAGTTCCAGCGGACCTTTCAAGATGGAAAACCAGGTTTGCTGCCTTTGAAAGCTGCTGCTTCTTGTTGAGATACATGCACATTTATACCCTGCAAACTTATTAATCTACACATGTATACCTGTAAGATCAGCATTTTGTGTATGTCCGTCAAAAAAATTCTTACATACGCTTCCCTTTTCTTTACGAAAGAATAAAACATCTTGCTCATTTTTGACCGTATTATTGCCTGTTTCGGGCAAGTGTACTAACATTGACATGGGGTACAGATTAGAAGAAGGGAATGAGGCTGAAGAACCGTGGCGACTTCAACTCCCGCAGTCGTATGTCGGATTGTTCTTCACTCAGCTCAACTCTGGGAATTGGGAGCTGCAGTTGCCCAAAGATCATCTCGCCCAGGAGGCGTTTAGGTGGCCCATAGGGTTTGTTACAACGGGCTCTGTTTATGGATGGTACTTCTCTCTCTCTCTATCTCTCATTTGTACCTATGCATAGATGATAGTCTCTAGCTTTAGGGTTTTTAGGGCATTACAATGATGATTCGCTGTAACAAAACATCATGGGCATGTTTGATTCATCGGCAGTTGAGGGAGATGAAATTGCTTTTAGCCGTAAATGTCCACTTTCATTGTTTGGTTTTGCTGGAAAGTAAATTCGCTCGTAACTCCACTTTCCTAAAAGCCATAATTGACTTCGCCTTGGGCAGTGCCGAAGTCAATTGCCGAAGAGAAAGCGAAAAGTAAAAAAAAATTACTTGCTATTATTATTTTTTTCATTCTCTTATGTACTCTTAGTAGTAGTGTGAATATTTTTAGTAAAATAAATACAAAAGTGGAATAATTACAGTTTCAGAACTATTGACTTCCCTATCAAACAAACAACGGGGGTGGGAAAAAAAAATTTCCCCTAAACTTCAGTTCAACTGAAAGTCATTTTCAACCTGGGAAATCACTTGCAGTTGTGATCGATTTCTAGGTTTCGTCGTAAACCTAATTGGTTACTTCCAATTCCGTAAATCAATAGTTCAAACCGCACTCAAAGGTAGGGCATTTTCCATTGATATAGGAACTTCTGTACCAGAAACAATGGTATCTCCAATTATAGCCCCTCTGGGATGTAAAATATATCTCTTCTCACCATCCCCATAGTGTATGAGACAAATGTATGCATTTCGATTAGGGTTGTATTCTATGGTTACGATTCTACCAGATATGTCTTTTTGATTCCGTCGAAAATCGATTTTACAACAACCTGCTAAGGATAAAATCATCATGTTGCTGGCGTAAGTCACTCGAAACACTTGTTAGTTCACTTTTTTTTCTTTTTATGTATGCAAAAAAAAAAGTGATATTCCAAAGATTCAATTTAGGAACCTAGTTGTGACTGCGAATTAGTCGAGAACTGTTCTTTCCGTTCTGACGGTAATAATGGGGTGATATCGTGTTTTGCTGCAGTAACAAGAGAGCGGCGGTAGCTTTCTGCGACGCAAAGCTTCTCGCCATCCTGAGAAAACAACAATGGGTCGAGACGCAATCGAGGAGGCCGGGGATCTTCGTCCTAGTTCGGAATATGAGATCGACTTCGTACCGTCGTGCCCTAGCGGCAGTTGTTTTAGAACAACAGAAGGATGATCTAGAGTTCTTGTAGCCATTTATGCAGTCTTTTAAAGTTGTTTATCTATGTTTTATTACTTTTTTTTTCTTTTTTGCTGTTTCATATGCACTTTTTTCCTGGACCAAATCCTTGAATATATATAAACAAAGGTAAAAGGTAAAAGCGTGTAGAAACTTATCTGGACGATGGATCATTTTGAATTTGCTATCTGATTTTTAAAAATAATTTGATTTTACTATGTAATTTTTTAATTTGTTTGTTTTGAGTCAGCCAACGAAAGTTTGGTTTTGAAATTTAAGTTGATTTTTTGATTTAATAAATTTATAGTTACTAGAATTGCATGTAGTATAATACTAACTAAATTTGTAAAGATTAATAATATATTCAAATTTTTTAGTCAAAAGTGTTGTTGAGTGATTTAAATTAAAGTTTGAAAATTTTGTTTGTTATTTTTCTAAATTCTTAACTTGAAAGTAACAAAATTATAAGATATATCCCACTTCCAAATAAAGAGGAATAAAGAGGTTGAAAATTTTGTTTGCTCTTTTTTGAAATTTTTGATTGGAAAGAAACAAAATTACATAAAGAGTAAAGAGGAATAAAGTTTAAAATCATGAAGTTTCATCGAAATGGAGTTGGTGATGATGAAAAGAGAAAAAATTATAAAATAATTAAATAGCACATTGAAACTTATCTGCTCTTTTTCTAAATTTTTGATTTGAAAGGAATTAAAGAATTAAAGAGTAAAGAGAAATACAGAGGAGGTAGGAAAAAATTCATTAAGTCATCGAAATGGAGTTGGTGAGGGTGAAATTATTAAGTCATCAAAATGGAGTTGGTGAGAAAAAATCGTATCTTGGAGAAATGACAATTAATTTTATCAAATAAAAATGGGTGAAAATAAAGAAAAAATTACCACAATAAAAAAATATTATATTTCTTATTTTTAGAATTAAAAAATAAAGAAAATATATTTTATTCTGTTTTTTTTTAATATTACTTTTGTAATGTTATTGTGAATTACTATTTTCTAGCCTTACAACTAATTAATAGTATTATAGTTTTTTATAGAAATATTAAAACTGAGGAAAAAATATTGAGATTTGAATTTAAATATAAAAAATAGAAATATGTAGAGAAAAGAATTATTATACTTTTACTTCATAATTTTGTTTTAGATGATAGAGTTTCTGAATTAAAAATTCATAAAGTTAAATATGATTTAAAATATTTAAAAATTAAATTTTATAATTTTTCTATATAAAAAAAAATCTCAAAATAATAATTTTTAAAGGTCGGTATGAAATAGATTGAATTTCAAATCCAAAATTTTGTTTGCTATCTAGATAAAAACCAATAACTCTAATATTAAATTAAAGAGTTTGATTTTTATTTTATTTGAATTTTGGCGAATTCAAAAATTAACTATATGTTTTAATCTAAAAGTATCAAATTTAAATTAGCGTTTAATTCAAAATTCAAAATTTAATTTTAATTCACTTTAATAAATTTTTTTGACTATTAATTCAAATTTAATATTCAAAATTAAATTTAACTCATAATTTAAACTCAACTTTTAATTTTAATTTTAAATTAATAAATTTAAATTAAATAATGAAATTTCATTTATGAATTTCAGTGAAATCAAACTTGATATAAAAATTTATAAATATAATCTTATATAGTATTAAAGTTATGAATTAAAATTTTTAATCTTATATAATAAAAATTTAAATTTATGAATTTCTAAATTAAAGCTAAAATTTGAGTTTAAATTGTGAATTAAATTTTATTTTGGGTATCAAATTTGTATTAATAATTTAATAAATTAAATAATTTGGATGAAAATTAAATTATAATTTTTGAATTAAATGTGAATTAAAAATTCGATACATTTATTTTAGAACACATACTTATATTTTAAATTTTTCAAAAATTGAAAAACAAACCAAAATATTCAATATATATCAACAACCACATAAATTTAAATTAAGATATGATATATATATTTTATAATAAAATTTACAAGATGAATAATTTTTTTAAAATTTAAATTCATTTTTTTATAATTATTTTGAATAAATATGATTCCTATTTTAATTAATTGTAAAATATAATTAACCACCAAAAGGTCGATAGTAGGATCACCCCCGGTGAGGTTACCGTGCATGGAAAATCGTCCAATTTGCCAAAAAATATTTTTTCCCACGCAATTCGCATAGAACATTTTTGAGGTCACGTATACCGGGAGGTGACCGTAGCGATTATTAATAAAGAAGAAAACGGGTCACGGCCCGGCCCGGCCCATACCCGGAGGTCACGTATAAATGGGCTCCCTACTCCCACATTAATATATATATATATATATATATATATATATATATATATATATATATATATATATATATATATATATATATACTTTTCATTTTAAAACTATCCAATTTTCTTTTTAAATTTTTTAAAATAAATAGATTAATTTGATATTCTTCTAGTTTTTTTCGAAATAATTTTGTATATATTTATAAATTTTGAAAGATTTTATTCAAATACTTTTTTACTTTTTATTTTTTTGTAGAAATAATTACGAGTTTAAAATTTTAATTATTTTTTAACCATAGTGACTTTTTAATAATCAAATTTTAAGATTTTGAAATATAAAATTTTAAACCTCCACTAGGCCGGCATGGACCCGACCCGTGCTATTCAGGCCTGAAGCCCGTTATGAGATTAGGGGCCAAAATTTTTACCCAGTTTAGCCAGTACGGGCCGTGCTGTGTAAAGGCCCGTTTAGGCTTAGAAATTCTGGGATTTAATCGGGCCGGGCAGTGTGGGATGTTGTGCGCTGAGCCCGTTTAGGCCCATTTACACGACACTATGCGTTGCAGTTGTCTGAGTACTGTCACCACCAGTGACCTCACCCTCTTTACAACGTTGCCCATTTCGTTTCAAAATAAATTATTTTGTGGGTTTTTGGGGAAAATAATTCGAGGTTACGAACACCTAACGGTAAGTAGAACCACTATATATAAATAAATAAATAAATAAATAAATAAATATATATATATATATATATATATATATATATATATATATATATATATATATATATATATATATATATATATATATATATATATATATATATATATATATATATATATATATATATATATATATATATATATATATATAAATAGAGAAAAATAATATTCGAAATATATTATGAAAATAAATAAATAAATAAGTAAATGAATCATTTTGGATTAAGTGGGCCATTATTGAAATATATTTTCCTAAAAGCCATATTAGACTCTTAATTTTCAAATTAAAATTTTAATTTGAAAAATACAAATATTCAAATTTTAATTTTTAAATTTAAAATTACAAACTTTAAATTTTTAAATATTAAATTATAAATATTAAATTCGAATATTTTACATTTTCTAGTAATTTTTTGAGCAACTATGATGCATAGATTTATATAAGGGTTTTAGGGTTTAGAGTTTAAGATTTAGGATATCAAAATTGAATTAAAAAAAAAAATTGGATGAAAATTAAGTTCTCAATTCTAAATTATATGGGAATTCAAATTTTGATACAATTTATTTTATTTGAACGATTTTTTTATTTAATTTTATCATTTGAGTCCTAATAATTTGGACTCTAATTTTCTAAAGATTAATAAATTTTAAAAAATTTTATTCAATTAATGTTTTATTTTTAAAATTGTAAATCCTTAATTTTTCTGTAGATAGTTACAATTTTAAAAAGTTTAATTTTTTTAACAATAATTGCCTTTTAATACTTAGAATATATATAGAGTCTTAATTTTACCCGATAACCCAATAATCCAAAAACAGCCCAAATTATCGGATCCGATAACAACTCCTTCACCCGGCTCGGCTCGTTATACGTCGGCCCGTCCAGAATATCGGCCCGGCATTGAGGACGTCTGGGCTTGGCCCAGCTTAGCCCGTCTAGCCTTTGCAAGGCCAGCCCCAGCCCTAGGCCTGACCCGGTCAACCCATTTCGGTGAAGCCCAGCCCGGCCCGGCGCGTTGCAGCCAGGCCCAGCCCACCCGGCGAGGCCAGGCCCGGCCCGGAGTTCCCTGCGCGGCCTGGCACGGCCCAGAGCGGCCCGGCCCGGCCTGGTACGGCTCGGCCCGGCCCGCCGCGGCCAGGCCCGGCCCGACGCACCCCGGCCCGGCCCGGCCCTGCGCACCACGGCCCGGTCACGCGGGCGCCACGCGGGCGCCACGCGGGCGCCACGCGGGCGCCCCGCGGGCGCCCCGCGGACGCCACGCGGGCGCCACGCGGGCGCCACGCGGCGGCCACGCGGGCGCCACGCGGGCGCCACGCGGGCGCCACGCGGGCGCCACGCGGGCGCCACGCGGCGGCCACGCGGGCGCCACGCGGGCGCCACGCGGGCGCCACGCGGCGGCCACGCGGCGGCCACGCGGCGGCCACGCGGCGGCCACGCTGGCGCCACGCGGCGGCCACGCGGGCGCCACGCGGCGGCCACGCGGGCGCCACGCGGGCGCCACGCTGGCGCCACGCGCGACCCACACGGGCGCCACGCGGGCGCCACGCGGAGGCCACGCGGGCGCCACGCGGGCGCCACGCGGGCGCCACGCGGCCGCCACGCGGGCCGGGCCGGGGCGCGCAGGGCCGGGCCGGGCCGGGCCAGGCCGGGCCGGGCCAGACTGGGCCGCGCTGGGCCGTACCGGGCCGGGCCGGGGCGGGCCGGGCTGTCCGTACCCATGCATCTAATTTTTTAAGGTTTATCAAAATTTTTTCTGGATTGGTGTTTGGGGTTGTTCGGGCTTTTTCGGGGAATGGGCCTTCAAAGCCTATGCTCAATATTATGCATCTTGAGGCGATACCAGGGTCAAAATATTGAGCATGGGCTTTGCAGGCCCATTCCCCTAAAAAGGCAGAAGCAAGCCCAACACTTGTAATAGATTGAATTGAGATATATATATATATTTTTGAATTTAATATTATATAATTTAAATTTAAATTATATAATTTTATATTAAAATTATGAATTAAAGTTTTTAATCTTATATAATTAAAATATAAAGTTTTAAGTAAAAATTAAAATTAAGATTTGAGTTTAAATTATGAATTACAAATTATATATATATTCATTTAAATATATATATAACAACTAAATACAAATAGATAAATTTACAAAACTTTTAAATATTCATTTAAAAAGAAAATACGTTGAATGATATAAATTTTTTTGAATTCAATCATAGATATTTTAAATTTTAATTATATAATATTATATTAAAATTATGAATTAATGTTTTTAATCTTATATAATTAAAACTAAAGTTAAAATTAAAAATTGAATTTAAAATATGAATTAAAATTTATTTTGGACATCAAATTTTAATTAATTGTTAGAAAATTGAAAAGGGTAATTCAAGTGGTCGAAAAATATTTTTTTTAATTGAATATTAATTTAATTTTTCAATTTGTATATAAAACATACCGAAGTGTTCAATATATGTATAATTTAATTTATTTTTGTAATAAAATTTTAAATTTAATCTTATTGTTTTGAATTTATTTATTTATTTTGTAAAAAAAAAAATTGTAAAATTAATTTTTATTTAGTTGTTAAAGTTTTCGATTTTTAAAGATAAAAATTTCTGAAATCTATAAAAGAAAAGAAAAAACAAAACTAGGCCTGAGGGCCCCATTATCGGCAGGGCCCGATTTTTTATATCGGCCGAGACCCTAAGTGGGCCCGGCTTTTCTGGGCCGGGTTGTGACCCGTTTAGTCCATTTACACCCGATGAGCTCACCTCCCTTCACAACTAGGCTCGATTCCCACGAAAAATATTTATTCACGCCTAAACCCCAGCCAAAATTTTGCCACGGTTGTGGTGAGTCCAGGCCCGGCCCATTAAAAACTTTTCCGGGTCAGACCGGGCTGTGCTGTGGCCTCTTTATGCCTAGAATTTGAGGGATTTAATCGGGCCGCACACTGTTGGATTTTGTGGGCTGAGCCCGTTTAGGCCCATTTTAAAACACGTTGCAGTTTTTGAGTCCCGTCACAACCCGGTAAGTTCACCCTCCTTACAATGTTGCCCGTTTTGCTTCAAAATAAATTATTTTGTGGGTTTTTGAGGAAAATAATTCGAGGTCACGATCACTTGGCAGTGAGTGTACCGCGCTACGAACCAATATATATATATTGAAATATATATTGAAATTGTAAATCGAGTAAAAAAATAGTCGAAATATATTATGATAATAAATAAATAAATAAGTAAATAAAATAGGTTTAGAAAATAGAATGTTCTAAAAATAGACCAATCAAATCAGTAATTATTAAAATTCAAATAATAGATTCAAATTAAATTAAAATGTTATGTTTTTGTCATAAATTTAAATAAAAATCCAAAATTTTATTTAAATTTTGGAATTGATTCAAATTCTAATATATTGTGTATATAATAAAATTTTAACTCTAAATTTCATATAAAATAAAAATATAAAATCAAAGAAAATTAAAATTAAAATTTTACTCAAATACTTTTTAATTTTTTTTTTTTTTTGTAGAAATAATTACGAGTTTAAAATTTTAATTATTTTTTAACCATAGTGACTTTTTAATAATCAAATTTTAAGATTTTGAAATATAAAATTTTAAACCTCCACTAGGCCAGCATGGACCCAACCCGTGATATTCAGGGCTGAAGCCCGTTAAGAGATTAGGGTCCAACATTTTTACCCAGTTAGGAGGAGGCCCGGCAAGACCCGGTCCAGTTTAGCCAGTACGGGCCGTGCTGTGCATAGGCCCGTTTAGGCTTAGAAATTGTCAGATTTAGTCGGGTCGGGCAGTGTGGGATTTTGTGCGCTGAGCCCGTTTAGGCCGATTTACGCGACACTATGCGTTGCAGTTGTCTGAGTACTGTCACCCCCGGTAAGCTCACCCTCTTTACAACGTTGCCCATTTCGTTTCGAAATAAATTATTTTGTGGGTTTTTGGGAAAAATAATTCGAGGTTATGAACACTGAACGGTAAGTATAACCACTATATATAAATATATATACGTAAAAGGTAGAGAAAAAAAATATTCAAAATATATTATGAAAATAATTAAATAAATAAGTAAATAAAATAGGCTTAGAAAATAGAAAGATTTAAAAATAAGCTAATCAAATCAGTAATTTTAGACAATTCAAATCATAGATTCAAATTAAATTTAAAAATTAAGTTTCAAACATAAATTTAAATAAAAATTATAACTTTAATTTAAAATTTGGAATCGATTCAAATTCTAAAATATTGGGTATACTATGAAATTTCAACTTTGAATTTAAGGTGAAATAAAAATTTAAAATCAAATAAAATTTAATTAAAATAATATATATATTTATAAATAATATATATATCAAAACTAGGCCTTAGGGCCCCATTATCGGCAGGGACCGATTTTTATATAGGCCGAGACAGTAAGTGGGCCCAGCTTATCTGGGCCGGATTGTGGCCCGTTTAGTCCGTTTACACCCGGTGAGCTCACCTCCCTTCACAACTCGGCTCGATTCCCACGAAAAATATTTATTCACGCCTAAACCCCAGCCAAAATTTTGACACGGTCGAGGTGAGTCCAGGCCCGGCCCATCAAAAACTTTTCCGGGTCGGACCGGGCTGTGCTGTGTTCTCTTTATGCCTAGAAATTGAGGGATTTAATCGGGCCGCGAACTGTTGGATTTTGTGGGGTGAGCCCGTTTAGGCCCATTTTACACGTTGCAGTTTTTGAGTCCCGTCACCACCCAGTGAGTTCACCCTCTTTTCAACGTCGCCCGTTTTGCTCCAAAATAAATTATTTTGTGGGTTTTTGGAGAAAATAATTCGAGGTCACGATCACTGGGCGGTGAGTGTACCGCGCGACGAACCAATATATATATATACATTGAAATATATATTGAAATTGTAAATAGAGTAAAAAAATAGTCAAAATATATTATGAAAATAAATAAATAAATAAGTAAATAAAATAGGTTTAGAAAATAGAATAATCTAAAAATATATATAATTAAAATATGATTATTGGTTGCGGACAAAAAAAAAAAAAAAAAAAGTTAATATAGCAACTAAATACTAATAGATAGAATTGAGATATATATATTTTTATGAATTTAATATTATATAATTTAAATTTAAATTATATAATTTTATATTAAAATTATGAATTAATGTTTTTAATCTTATATAATTAAAATATAAAATTTTAAATAAAAATTAAAATTAAGATTTGAGTTGAAATTATGAATTAAAAAGTATTTGGTATATCAAATTTGAATTAACAGTTAAATATTTTTAAAATATAATTAAAGTGGTTCGAAATTAAATTTAAATTTTTAAATTGAATATGAACTAAAATTTTCAATATGTATATAAATCATACCAAAATATTCAATATATATGTAATTATTCCACAGAACAATAATGTAAATTTAAATTAGGAAATGATGTCATTTTTTAATAGAATATGCCTGATGTATTACTTTTTTTTTTTTTTTTTTTTTTTTAGATCTTGTTATAATTTTTTAAACAATAATGATTTTTTTTTATGTATATTTATAAGTACACTTAATTTATAAGTAGGTTGCGTTTGGTTCGGGGATAAGAAAAATTTAGTTATACCGGAGATAGAGATAAGTTATGGTATTAGCAGGAACTTGTGTAAATTTCTGTTTGGTTGGGCTTAAATGTTATACCGGGTATAAAGAAAATTGTGTTTGATAAGTTAAAGATGCATAAGAAGAGTAAAGAGGACTAAAATTTTAATTTACGATTAAAATTTTACTGATGTAATTTTGAATATTTAATTTAAAATATTTATTAAAAAAATTATTTAAATTTATATTTTACTTATATATATAAAAAATTATTAAAAATATTTACCATATAATTTAATACAATTATATGATAAATTTATTAAAAATTAAAGTTAAATATTTTAAAAGTTATAAAATTTAAAATTTAAAATTTAAAAATTTATAAATGTTAAAAATTGTAATTTTAATTGTCATAAAAAATTACAAAAGTAGAAGCAAAAATTTTATTTTTTAAATTAGTATAAATTTTAAAAAAAATATTAAAAAATTTGCATAAATTCACTTTAATAATTTTTTAAAACTATTAATTCAAAATAACCACTATATATAAATATATATATATATGTAAATAGAGAAAAAAAATATTCGAAATATATTATGAAAATAAATAAATAAATAAGTAAATAAAATAGGCTTAGAAAATGGAAAGACTTTAAAATAAGCTAATCAAATCAGTAATTTTTTAAATTCAAATCATAGATTCAAATTAAATTTAAAAATTAAGTTTCAGGCATAAATTTAAATAAAAATTCTAACTTTAATTTAAATTTTGGAATCGATTCAAATTCTAAAATATTGGGTATACTATGAAATTTCAACTTTGAATTTCAGATGAAATAAAAATTTAAAATCAAATAAAATTAAAATTAAAATTTTAAAATCGAATAAGAATAATAAAGATGACTAAAATTTTAATTTATAATTAAAATTTCACTGATATGATTTTAAATATTCAATTTAAAATATTTATTAAAAAAATTATTAAAATTTATATTTTACTTATATTTAAAAATAATTATTAAAAAAATTTATCATATAATTTATTAAAATTATATGAAAAATGAATTAAAAATTAAATTTAAAAATTTTAAAAGCTATAAAATTTAAAATTTAAAATTTAAACATTTATAAATGCCAAAAATTTTAATTTTAATTCTCGTAAAAAATTACAAAAGTAGAAGCAAAAATTTTATTTTTAAAATTAGTATAAATTTTTAAAAAATTATTCAAAAATTTGCATAAATTCACTTTAATAATTTTTTTTAACTATTAATTCAAATTTAATATTCAAAATTAATTTTAACTCATAATTTAAACTCAAATTTTAATTTTAATTTAAATTAATAAATTTAAATTAAATAATGAAATTTCATTTATGAATTTCAGTGAAATCAAACTTTAAAATCAAATTAAATTAAAATTAAGTAGATATTTAAAATTAAATTTAAACTTGATTATTGGTTGTGCTAACAAAAAAAAAATAGTAATATAACAACTAAATATTAATAAATAGAATTAAGATAGTCTTTAAATATTTACATAAAAAGATAAAATATTGAATGATATACAAATTTATAAATTTAATCTTATATAGTATTTAAAGTTATGAATTAAAATTTTTACTCTTTTATAATGAAAATTTAAATTTATGAATTTTTAAATTAAAGCGAAACTTAGAGTTTAAATTGTGAATTAAATTTTATCGGAAGGGCCGGATTTTTTATATAGGCCGAGACTGTAAGTGGGCCTGGCTTATCTGGGCCGGTTTGTGGCCTGTTTAGTCACCCGGTGAGCTCACCTCCCTTCACAACTAGGCTCGATTCCCACGAAAAATATTTATTCACGCCTAAACCCCAGCCAAAATTTTGACACGGTCGTGGTGAGTCCAGGCCCGGCCCATTAAAAACATTTCCGGGTCGGACCGGGCTGTGCTGTGGCCTCTTTATGCCTAGAAATTGAGGGATTTAATCGGGCCGCGAACTGTTGGATTTTGTGGGGTGAGCCCGTTTGGGCCCATTTTAAAGACGTAACGACACGTTGCAGTTTTTGAGTCCCGTCACCACCCGGTAAGTTCACCCTCTTTACAATGTTGGCCGTTTTGCTTCAAAATAAATTATTTTGTGGATTTTCGGGGAAGATAATTCGAGGTCACGATCACTTGGCGGTGAGTGTACCGTGCGACGAACCAATATATATATATTGAAATGGTAAATAGAGTAAAAAAATAGTCGACATATATTATGAAAATAAATAAATAAATAAGTAAATAAAATAGGTTTAGAAAATAGAATAATCTAAAAATAGATCAATCAAATCAGTAATTATTTAAATTCAAATAATAGATTCAAATTAAATTAAAATTTTATGTTTTTGTCATAAATTTAAATAAAAATCCAAATTTTTATTTAAATTTTGGAATTGATTCAAATTCTAATATATTGGGAATATAATAAAATTTTAACTCTAAATTTCATATAAAATAAAAATATAAAATAAAATAAAATCAATATGGCAACTAAATAATAATAGATAGAATTGATATATATATATATATATATATATATATATATATATATATATATATATATATATATATATATATATATATATATATATATATATATATATTGAATTTAATATTATATAATTTAAATTTAAATTATATAATTTTATATTAAAATTGTGAATTAAAGGTTTTAATCTTATATAATTAAAATATAAAATTTTAAATAAAAATTAAAATTAAGATTTGAGTTTAAATTATGAATTAAAAATTATTTTGTATATCAAATTTGAATTAATAGTTAAATATTTTTAAAATATAATTAAAGTGGTTCGAAATTAAATTTAAATTTTTAAATTGAATATGAACTAAAATTTTCAATATGTATATAAATCATACCAAAATATTCAATATATATGTAATTATTCCACGGAACAATAATGTAAATTTAAATTAGGATATGGTGTAATTTTTTAATAGAATATACCTGATGAATTTCTTCTTTTTTTTTTTTAAGATCTTGTTATAATTTTTTAAACAATAATGATTTTTTTTTTATTTATAATTATAAGTACACTTAATTTATATTTGTAGGCTGCGTTTGGTTCGGGGATAAGAAAAATTTAGTTATACCGGGGATAGGTATAAGTTATGGTATTAGCAGTAATTTGTGTAAATATCTGTTTCATTGGTTTTAAGAGTTATACCGGGTATAAAAAAAATCGTGTTTGGTAAGTTAAAGAGGAATAAGAAAATTAAAGAGCACTAAAATTTTAATTAATGATTAAAATTTTACTGATATAATTTTGAATATTTAATTTAAAATATTTATTAACAAAATGATTGAAATTTATATTTTACTTATATATAAAAAAAACTATTTAACAAATTTATCATATAATTTATTACAATTATATGATAAATTTATTAAAAATTAAAGTTAAAAATTTTAAAAGTCATAAAATTTAAAATTTAAAATTTATAAATTTATAAATGTTACAAATTTTAATTTTAATTTCATAAAAAATTACAAAAGTAGAAGCAAAAATTTTATTTTTTAAATTAGTATAAATTTAAAAGAAACTATTAAAAAATTTGCATAAATTCACTTTAATAAGTTTTTAAAACTATTAATTCAAAATAACCACTATATATAAACATATATATAGGTAAATAGAGAAAAAAAATATTCGAAATATATTATGAAAATAAATAAATAAATAAGTAAATAAAATAGGCTTAGAAAATGGAAAGATTTAAAAATAAGCCAATCAAATCAGTAATTTTTTAAATTCAAATCATAGATTCAAATTAAATTTAAAAATTAAGTTTCAATCATAAATTTAAATAAAAATTCTAACTTTAATTTAAATTTTCGATTCAAATTCAAAAATATTGGGTATACTATGAAATTTCAACTTTGAATTTCAGATGAAATAAAAATTTAAAATCAAATAAAATATAAAATAAAATACAATTAAAATTATATATATATATATATATATATATATATATATATATATATATATATATATATATATATATATATATATCAACAGTGCGCGGCCTGATTAAATCCCTCAATTTCGAGGCATAAACAGCCCACAGAACAGCCCGGTCCGACCCGGAAAACTTTTTAATGGGTTGGGCCTGGACTCACCATGACCGTGTCAAAATTTTGGCTGGGGTTTAGGCGTGAATAAATATTTTTCGTGGGAATCGAGCCGAGTTGTGAAGGGAGGTGAGCTCACCGGGTGTAAACGGACTAAACGGGCCACAACCCGGCCAAGATAGGCCGGGCTCACTTACTGTCTCAGCCTATATAAAAAATCGGGCCCTGCCGATAATGGGGCACTAAGGCCGAGTTTTGTTTTTTCTTATCTTTAAAAATCGAAAACTTTAACAACTAAATAAAAATTAATTTTTTAAATTTTTTTTTACAACAAAATAAATAAATTCAAAACAATAAGATTAAATTTAAAATTTTATTACAAAAATAAATTAAATTAAAAAAAGTATTTGAATAAAAGTTTATAAAATTTATAAATATTTTAAAAATTATTTTGACAGAACTGAGAAGAATAAACATAAAAAGTTTATTTGAATAGAATTTAAAAATTAGAAAGAAAAATAGATAGTTTTCAAGTGATATATATATGCCTAAATTATGAATTAAAAATTATATATATAAGCTGGGCCCGATTAAAAATTATTTTGTGGGTTTTTGGGAAAAATAATTCAAGGTTACGAACACCAAACGGTAAGTATAATCACTATATATAAATATATATATATTTAAATAGAGAAACAAATATTCAAAATATATTATGAAAATAAATAAATAAATAAGTAAATAAAATACGCTAAGAAAATAGAAAGATTTAAAAATAAGCTAATCAAATCAGTAATTTTTTAAATTCAAATCATAGATTCAAATTAAATTTAAAAATTATGTTTCAAACATAAATTTAAATAAAAATTCTAACTTTAATTTAAATCTTGGAATCGATTCAAATTCTACAATATTGGGTATACTATGAAATTTCAACTTTGAATTTCAGATGAAATAAAAATTTAAAATCAAATAAAATTAAATTTAAAATAATATATATATTTGTAAATAAATTTAAAAATTATTATTTGTTGCTGATATAACGACTAAATACTAATAGATAAATTGACAAACGTTTTAAATATTCATTTAAAAAGAAAATACGTTGATTGATATAATTTTTTAAAAATTTAATCATAGATATTTTAAATTTCAATTATATAATAGTATATTAAAATTATGAATTAATGTTTTTAATCTTATATAATTAATACTAAAGTTAAAATTTAAAATTGAATTTAAAATATGAATTAAAATTTAATTTGGATATCAAATTTTAATTAATTGTTAGAAAATTAAAAAAGGTGATTAAAGTGGTTGAAAAATAATTTTTTTAATTGAATATTAATTTAATTTTTCAATTTGTATATAAAACATACCGAAGTGTTCAATATATATATATATATCACTTGAAAACTATCTATTTTTCTTTCTATTTTTTAAATTCTATTTAAATAAACTTTTTAAGTTGATTCTTCTAAGTTCTGTCAAAATAATTTTTTAAATATTTATAAATTTTATAAACTTTTATTCAAATACTTTTTTAAATTTAATTTATTTTTGTAATTAAATTTTAAAATTAATCTTATTGTTTTGAGTTTATTTGTTTTTTTTGAAAAAAATATGTAAAAAATTAATTTTTATTTAGTTGTTAAAGTTTTCGATTTTTAAAGATAAAAATTTCTGAAACATTTAAAAGAAAAGAAAAAACAAAACTAGGCCTTAGGGCCCCAATATCGCCAGGGCCTGATTTTTTATATAGGCCGAGACAGTAAGTGGGCCTTTCTTATTTGGGCCGGGTTGTGGCCCGTTTAGTCCATTTACACCCGGTGAGCTCACCTCCCTTCACAACTAGGCTCGATTCCCACGAAAAATATTTATTCACGCCTAAACCCCAGCCAAAATTTTTACACGGTTGTGGTGAGTCCTGGCCCGGCCCATTAAAATGGGCCCGTTAAGGCCCATTTAAAAAACGTACCGATACGTTGCAGTTTTTGAGTCCCGTCACCACCCGGTAACTTCACCCTCTTTACAATGTTGCCTGTTTTGTTTCAAAATAAATTATTTTGCGGGTTATTGGGGAAAATAATTCGAGGTCACGATCACTTGGCGGTGAATGTACCGCGCGACGAACCAATATATATATATATTGAAATTGTAAATAGTGCAAAAAAATAGTCCAAATATATTATGAAAATAAATAAATAAATAAGTAAATAAAATAGGTTTAGAAAATAGAATAATCTAAAAATAAATCAATCAAATCAGTAATTATTTAAATTCAAATAATAGATTTAAATTAAATTAAAATTATATGTTTTTGTCATAAATTTAAATAAAAATCCAAATTTTTATTTAAATTTTGGAATTGATTCAAATTCTAATATATTGGGTATATAATAAAATGTCAACTCTAAATTTCATATAAAATAAAAATATAAAATCAAATAAAATTAAAATTAAAATTAAAATAATATATATATATATATATATATATATATATATAATTAAATTAAAATATGATTATTGGTTGCGGTCAAAAGAAAGTTAATATAGCAACTAAATACTAATAGATAGAATTGAGATATATATATATATATATTTTTGAATTTAATATTATATAATTTAAATTTAAATTATATAATTTTATATTAAAATTATGAATTAAAGTTTGTAATCTTATATAATTAAAATATAAAATTTTAAATAAAAATTAAAATTTAGATTTTAGTCTAAATTATGAATTAAAAATTATATATATAAGCTGGGCCAGATTACGAACACCTAACGGTAAGTATAACCACTATATATAAATATATATATGTAAATAGAGAAAAAAAAAATATTCGAAATATATTATGAAAATAAATAAATAAATAAGTAAATAAAATAGGCTTAGAATATAGAAAGATTTAAAAATAAGCTAATCAAATCAATAATTTTTTAAATTCAAATCATAGATTCAAATTAAATTTAAAAATTAAGTTTCAAACATAAATTTAAATAAAAATTCTAACTTTAATTTAAAATTTGGAATCGATTCAAATTCTAAAATATTGGGAATACTATGAAATTTCAACTTTGAATTTAAGATGAAATAAAAATTTAAAATCAAATAAAATTATAACTAAAATAATATATATATTTATAAATAAATTTAAAAATTATTATTTGTTGCTGATATAACAACTAAATACAAATAGATAAATTGACAAAACTTTTAAATATTCATTTAAAAAGAAAATACGTTGAATGATATAATTTTTTTTGAATTTAATCATAGATATTTTAAATTTTAATTATATAATATTATGTTAAAATTATGAATTAATGTTTTTAATCTTATATAATTAAAACTAAAGTTAAAATTTAAAATTGAATTTAAAATATGAATTAAAATTTATTTTGGATATCAAATTTTAAATTTAATCTTATTGTTTTGAATTTATTTATTTTTTTGTAAAAAGAAATTTAAAAAATTAATTTTTATTTAGTTGTTAAGGTTTTCGATTTTTAAAGATAAAAATTTCTGAAACCTTTAAAAGAAAAGAAAAAACAAAACTAGGCCTTAGGGCCCCATTATCGGCAGGGACCGATTTTTTATATAGGCCGAGACAGTAAGTGGGCCCGGTTTATCTGGGCAGGGTTGTGGCCCGTTTAGTTCGTTAACACCCGGTGAGCTCACCTCCCTTCAAAACTCGGCTCGATTCCCACGAAAAATATTTATTCACGCCTAAACCCCAGCCAAAATTTTGACACGGTTGTCGTGAGTCCAGGCCCGGCCCATTAAAAACTATTCTGGGTCGGACCGGGCTGTGCTGTGGCCTCTTTATGCATAGAAATTGAGGGATTTAATCAGCCCGCGCACTGTTGGATTTTGTGGGGTGAGCCCGTTTAGGCCAATTTTAAAAACGTAACGACACGTTGCAGTTTTCGAGTCCCGTCACCACCCGGTAAGTTCACCCTCTTTACAATGTCGTCCGTTTTGCTTCAAAATAAATTATTTTGTGGGTTTTTGGGAAAAATAATTTGAGGTCACGATCACTTGACGGTAAATGTACCGCGCGACGAACCAATATATATATATTGAAATTGTAAATAGTGTAAAAAATAGTCGAAATATATTATGAAAATAAATAAATAAATAAGTAAATAAAATAGGTTTAGAAAATAGAATAATCTAAAAATAAATCAATCAAATCAGTAATTATTTAAATTCAAATAATAGATTCAAATTAAATTAAAATTATATGTTTTTGTCATAAATTTAAATAAAAATCCAAATTTTTATTTAAATTTTGGAATTGATTCAAATTCTAATATATTGGGTATATAATAAAATTTTAACCGTAAATTTCATATAAAATAAAAATATAAAATCAAATAAAATTAAAATTTAAATTAAAGTAATGTATATATATATATATATATATATATATATATATATATATATATATATATATATATATATATATATATATATATATATATATATATATATATATATATATATATATATATATATAAACTTTTCACTTTAAAACTATCCAATTTTCTTTTTAAATTTTTTAAAATAAATAGATTAATTTGGTATTCTTCTAGTTTTTTTCCAAATAATTTTGTATATATTTATAAATTTTTAAAGATTTTATTCAAATACTTTTTAATTTTTAATTTTTTTGTAGAAATAATTACGAGTTTCAAATTTTAATTATTTTTTAACCATAGTGACTTTCTAATAATCAAATTTTAAGATTTTGAAATATAAAATTTTAAACCTCCACTAGGCCTGCATGGACCCGACCCGTGCTATTCATGGCTGAAGCCCGTTATGAGATTAGGGTCCAAATTTTTACCCAGTTAGGAGGACGCCCGGCAAGACCCGGCCCAGTTTAGCCAGTACGGGCCGTACTGTGCATAGGCCCGTTTAGGCTTAGAAATTGTGGGATTTAGTCGGGTCGGGCAGTGTGGGATTTTGTGCGCTGAGCCCGTTTAGGCCCATTTACGCGACACTATGCGTTGCAGTTGTCTGAGTACTGTCACCCCCAGTAAGCTCACCCTCTTTACAACGTTGCCCATTTCGTTTCAAAATAAATTATTTTGCGGGTTTTTGGGAAAAATAATTCGAGGTAACGAACACCTAACGGTAAGTATAACCACTATATATAAATATATATATGTAAATAGAGAAAAAAAATATTCGAAATATATTGTGAAAATAAATAAATAAATAAGTAAATAAAATAGGCTTAGAAAATTGAAAGATTTTAAAATAAGCTAATCAAATCAGTAATTTTTTAAATTCAAATCATAGATTCAAATTAAATTTAAAAATTAAGTTTCAAACATAAATTTAAATAAAAATTCCAACTTTAATTTAAAATTTGGAATCGATTCAAATTCTAAAATACTGGGTATACTATGAAATTTCAACTTTGAATTTCAGATGAAATAAAAATTTAAAATCAAATAAAATTAAAATTAAAATAATATATATATTTATAAATAAATTTAAAAATTATTATTTGTTGCTGATATAACAACTAAATACTAATAGATAAATTGACAAAACTTTTAAATATTCATTTAAAAAGAAAATACGTTGAATGATATAATTTTTTTAAAATTTAATCATAGATATTTTAAATTTCAATTATATAATACTATAATAAAATTATGAATTAATGTTTTTAATCTTATATAATTAAAACTAAAGTTAAAATTAAAAAATGAATTTAAAATATGAATTAAAATTTATTTGGATATCAAATTTTAATTAATTGTTAGAAAATTTAAAATGGTAATTAAAGCGGCTGAAAAATAAATTTTTTAATTGAATATTAATTTAATTTTTCAATTTGTATATAAAACAAACCGATGTGTTCAATATATATATATATATATATATATATATATATATATATATATATATATATATATATATATATATATATATATATATATATATATATATATATATATATCACCTGAAAATTATCTATTTTTCTTTCTAATTTTTAAATTCTAATCAAATAAACTTTTTAAGTTGATTCTTCTAAGTTCTGTCAAAATAATTTTTTAAATATTTATAAATTTTCTAAACTTTTATTCAAATACTTTTTTTAATTTAATTTATTTTTGTAATAAAATTTTAAATTTAATCTTATTGTTTTGAATTTATTTATTTTTTTGTAAAAAAAAAAATTAAAAAATTAATTTTTATTTAGTTGTTAAAGTTTTCGACTTTTAAAGATAAAAATTTCTGAAACCTTTAAAAGAAAAGAAAAAACAAAACTAGGCCTTAGGGCCTCATTATCGGCAGGGCTCGATTTTTTATATAGGCCGAGACAGTAAGTGGGCCCGGCTTATCTGGGCCGGGTTGTGGCCCGTTTAGTCCGTTTACACCCGGTGAGCTCACCTCCCTTCACAACTCGGCTCGGTTCCCACGAAAAATTTTTATTCACGCCTAAACCCCAGCCAAAATTTTAACACAGTCGTGGTGAGTCCAGGCCCGGCCCATTAAAAACTTTTCCGGGTCGGACCGGGCTGTCCTGTGGCCTCTTTATGCCTACTAATTGAGGGATTTAATCGGGCCGCGCACTGTTGGATTTTGTGGGGTGAGCCCGTTTAGGCCCATTTTAAAAACGTAACGACACGTTGCAGTTTTTGAGTCCCGTCACCCCCCAGTGAGTTCACCCTGTTTACAACGCTGCCCGTTTTGCTTCAAAATAAATTATTTTGTGAGTTTTTGGAGAAAATAATTCGAGGTCACGATAACTTGGCGGTGAGTATACCCCGCGACGAACCAATCTATACCTCTCTATTATTTCTCTTATTTTCTTACACGTGGCAACATTTTCTTCCCACAATAATGAGAATCTCTTTGTCTCCACATCTCCCGTAACCCTTGAAACTCTTACTCTACTCGACATTATTTCTCTTATTTTCTATACTTCTCTATTATTTCTCTTATTTTATTACACGTTGCAACATTTCCTTCCCACAATAATGAGAATCTCTTTGTCTCCACATCTCCCGTAACTTCCGAAACTCTTGCTCTTCGCATCTCCCGTAACCTACGAAATTCTTGCTCTATTCAAAGCGGCGTTACGATCTCTTATTCCTCCTACCCTCTTTTTTTTTTCTTCTTTAATAATGGGAATTTTTTCGTCTCCGCTTGAAGTGGCATCATGGTACGATCTCCTGCTCCTCCTTCTCCTCCTCCTCCGATCCCTAAATCTCTTTTTGCGTCGTAATCATTGATCTAGATTTTTTTTCATAATTTCTCGCTTAAAATCGTTGCTTCTTTAAATTTATCAAATAAAATATTCATTTTTTATTTAATTTGTGACAATTTTGGTATTTTAGGGTTTAATAGGTTACCATGCATTTGAATTTGACAAGCTCCGAAGAGATGTGGGAAGGCATCGGTCGCGGTAAATAAGAAGACAATATTGGTCTACATTATCATCTTATTTTAAGAATTTATTAGTATTTTTTTCTTTTCTTGTCCTAGATGATGATACATTTTGTGGTTTTGATGCGAATTCTACAGGAGAAGGTTGTGAATCTGTTGTTCGAGAGTAGACCGAAGCAATTTGGGATCGGCAGGGCCCTACCGTTGAAGAGATACCTCACCTGCTTCGTAAAGTGGCCGAATGTGGTGTGGATCTAGCGGCAGGGGAGGATCCTCAAGCAGAGGTTGAAGGTGCCTCCAGCGAAGAAAAAGTTTTGAGTTTATTCTTTGCCTTTATAATATTATCTTTTTATTATTATTATTATTATTATTATTATTATTATTATTATTCAACAAACTATAAAGGAAATGAATAAACTCAAAACTTTCTTTTTTGATAATAGGCAATAATGACGGATTGAATTAAATCAAATCAATATAGAATCATAAGCGATATAAATTTGATGAGATAACATGCTACAAGATTTCATGAGCTCTTTTTTTTCTATTCAAATTTTTATTTTTTATTCTTTTTTTAAATTCGTAATAAAAAATTTAGATGACACGGGTAATATGGATGTCTACATATCTACATAAAAATCATTACAGTTATTTATTATTTATAGTAGTTTAATTTTTAAATTTCAAAATAATTTACTTATTTACAGTACAAACAATACACTTATATTATACGTTTGTCTTTATTTGATATTTAAAATTTTTTTTTACATCAATAATATTTATCCGCGGCAAAGCGCGGGTACTTCCCTAGTATATATATATATTGAAATATATATTGAAATTGTAAATAGAGTAAAAAAATAGTCGAAATATATTATGAAAATAAATAAATAAATAAGTAAATAAAATAGGTTTAGAAAATAGAATGATCTAAAAATAGATCAATCAAATCAGTAATTATTTAAATTCAAATAATAGATTCAAATTAAATTAAAATTTTATGTTTTTGCCATAAATTTAAATTAAAATCCAAATTTTTATTTAAATTTTGGAATTGATTCAAATTCTAATATATTGGGTATATAATAAAATTTTAACTCTAAATTTCATGTAAAATAAAAATATAAAATCAAATAAAATTAAAATTAAAATTAATATATATATATATAATTAAATTAAAATATGATTTTTGGTTGCGGTCAAAAAAAAGTTAATATAGCAACTAAATACTAATAGATAGAATTGAGATATATATATTTTTTTGAATTTAATATTATATAATTTAAATTTAAATTATATAATTTTATATTAAAATTATGAATTAAATTTTTTAATCTTATATAATTAAAATATAAAATTTTAAATAAAAATTAAAATTAAGATTTGAGTTTATATTATGAATTAAAAATTATTTTGTATATCAAATTTGAATTAACAGTTAAAAATTTTAAAAATATAATTAAAGTGGTTCGAAATTAAATTTAAATTTTTAAATTGAATATGAACTAAAATTTTCAATATGTATATAAATTATACCAAAATATTCAATATATATGTAATTATTCTACGGAACAATAATGTAAATTTAAATTAGGATATTACGTAATTTTTTAATAGAATATACCTGATGAATTTACTTTTTTTTTTTTTTTTTTTTTTTTTTAAGATCTACATATTTTGTTATAATTTTTTAAACAATAATGATTTATAAGTACACTTAATTTATACTTGTAAAGTACAAAGTTGAATTGTCGTGCTGGGCAATGCGAATTAATTCTTTTTTTTGGATATCAAATTTGAATTAATATTTAAAAAGATTATTAATTTGGATGAAAAATAAATTAAAAATTTTGAATTAAATATAAATTAAAATTTTGATACGTTTAATTTAAAACATATACTTAAATTTTATTTTTTTCTAATTTCAAAAAATATATCAAAATATTCCATATATATCAACAATCATAAAAATTTAAATTAATGTATGATATATATATATATATATATATATATATATATATATATATATATATATATATATATATATATATATATATATATATATATATATATATATAGACAGAGAGAGAGAGAGAGAGTACTGGATTACACCGCCTACCTCTTGTGGAAGCTGCGCATGCCGTCTAAAGTTAAGATCTTTATCTGGCTGGTGTTAAAGAATCGCGGCGGATAACCTCGTAAAAAAGGGGTGGCAGGAGAATAATCTTTGTGTGCTCTGCGGCTCCCTGGCTGAGACGGCCGACCATCTCTTCACCGGTTGTGTACTATCACGGTTTGTGGTTGGGATGGGTGACGGGAGCAGTGGTTTTCAGGCTATAGGGGCTAACGCCCGAGGGGCTTGGGAGGAACGGATGGGTGGGGAGAGCTCTCAGGAGGTGCACAATGCCTTAACCTACATGGCTGCGAATTGGTGGGTGATCTGGAGACTTAGAAACAAGGTTATATCTCAGCTGTCTGATTGCGACCCCCTCTCCGCCGTTAGTTGGGTTAAGAGAGTGCTAATACAGTGGGAGCTGTTTAATTAATTAATTATTATTATTATTTTTTTTTTTGGCCCTTCCGGGAGATCCTGTTGTCTCACTTGTGTTGCTTAGTTCAAATTTTTCGTTTGAATAAAACGGATAGCTTGTTATCTTTCTCTCAAAAAAACCTATTGAATAACCATAAATTTGTGCTTACATTTGATGACTTGGTGCAAGAAGTATATATTTGAATATTTCATTGTTCTAAGCTAGTGGAATGTCTTGATAGATGATAGATAGTTACTTGGTTTAATACAAACACACATGGAATGCAAACTTGGTTGCATTATGTTTTGAATGATGCTTCATTCAAAACAGCTGACTCACACAACTAGTGCCTTACATATAGTTTAAAAATTTGCTATTTTTACTTGATTTTCATATGAAGAGATTAAGGAAGTCGAAATGTTATACACTGCGTGGTTTCATGAGAAATTGGAGAAAATCAAAACAAGTCGCATTAAAAAAATATAATTTTAGCTTTTTTTTTTTACTCAAACAAAATTAACAATGGCAATTTTTATTATAAAGGTGATGCACCAGAGAATTGGAAATGATTTAGATTTAGAACGAAATAACAGTTTATATGTTAGGTAAAAAAAAATGTATCTGGTGAAAAAAAATGTAATTAGTTGTAAAGAAATAGCAGTTAGGTAAAATAATAACAGTTTATAATAATTTAATAGTTATAACCAAATAACAGTTTATATCTGGTGAAAAAAAATGTAATTAGTTGTTTTTTATTCTGATTTAATTATTATAATAAAAAATAGTTATTATCACGATTTTCAAAATGGCAATTTTTACTATAAAATTTTTAAAATATCAATTTTTACTATAAAAGTGACTTTTAGAATATTAGAAGAAATAATTAAATAGTTTTAATAAAAAATAGTTTATATCTCTGAAATTGAGATTATTAGAATTATGAGTGAAACGTATGTAATTAATTGTTTAATTTAATAGTATAATTTTTAAAAAAGTTTATATCTCTGAAATTGAGATTATTAGAATTATGAGTGAAACGTATGTAATTAATTGTTTACTTTAATAGTATAATTAAAAAAAAAGTTTATATCTCTGAAATTGAGATTTTTATAATTGAAATTTTTAATTGCTAATTCAAATTTAATATTAAAAATTAAAATTAACTCACAATTTAAATTTAAATTATATAATGAAATTTCAACTCTAAATTTCAGATGAAATAAAAATTCAAAATCAAATAAAATTAAAATTAAATAGATATTTAAAATGAAATTCAAATTCTATTACTGGTTGAAGTAAAAAAATAAATAATATACTAACTAAATACTAATAAATAGCATTAATATAATCTTTAAATATTCACCTAAAAAAGAAAAGATATTGAATAATATACAAATTTACGAATTTAATCTTATATAATTTAAATTTAAATTATGTAATCTTATATTAAAGTTATCAATTAAAGTTTTTAATCTTATATAATTAAAATTTAATTTTATGAATTTAAAAATTAAGTCAAAATTTGAGTTTAAATTGTGAATTGAATTTTATTTTGGATATCAAATTTGAATTAACAATTGAAAAAATTAATTAAATTGGATGGGAATTAAATTTAATTTTTGAATTAAATGTGAATTAAAATTTTGATGCATTTATTTTAAAACACATATTTAAAATTTGAATTTATCTGAATTCAAAAAAACATACCAAAATATTCAATATATATTAACAATTATGTAAATTTAAATTAAGATATGATTTATATTTTTTTAATAAAATACAATAGATGATTGTTTTTAAAATTTAAATTTTATTCTATTTTTTTGAATAAATATGATGAATAATTTTTTGTTCATTTATGATAACTATTAAAATAATTTTAATTTTTTGAATAAATATGAAGCATAATTTTTTGTTCATTTATGATAACTATTAAAATAATTCATATATATATACATATGAATTAAACTTCTGTGCTTTTAAAAGCTTTAAGGCAATGTTTGGCATGGGAATAAGGCCTGATTCTAGGCTTTGTTCTAATCTTGTTTTCCAAACGCATTTGGTTTGAACGAGAACAATAGTTCTTGTCGCTTGTTTGCACTTGAGAATAAACTTAATTAAAATAAATATAATTTTAATTATTATATTAATTATTTAATTAATTTAGTATTTTGACTAATCTAATTATTTTATTGATTAATTATTTAACTATTAGATAATTAACTAATTAATTTATTAACTTATTAAATTATTTGTAGTTAATTAAATTATTTATTAACAATACTCATTATTATTATTAATTATTTTATTAATTAATATTTAGAATTATCTAGCAATAAATAAATAAATAAATATAATTATTATTTAATTAATAATTACATATTAATTAATTAGACAAAATATTATTATTTATTATTTAATTAATATTTTTATATTAATTAATTAGATAAAGTATTATTATTATTTTAAAATTATAATTATTCTTACTCTTACTATTCCAATCTAAATATACAAAAAATTCAATTTTTATCCAAACGTAAAATTAGTTTTATTCCTACTTATTTATAAACATATATCTATTCTTAAAATAAGCAGTTACAGTTTATATTTGAACTAAACGCAGCATAAGTAATTAGAGAAATACTCTAGTACTTTCTTTATTAAATAATAAAAATATTATTAGCCGTTAATCGACGAAGGATAAAAAGGTAATTTTACATTTTACTAGGTTAACAGGTCATTTTATAAAAAGGGCATTTTTGTAATTAAACATCACAAAAAATTAATAAAAAAATATTAATTTAAATATCTTATACTAATTTAGTCATTAATTTAAAAATTTGTAGAATTACAATTTAGCCAATAAATTAAAGAGTTTAATTTAAAAATATTTAAAATTATAATTTAGGTGTTAATTTAAAGAGATTTAGAATTACAATTTAGTTATTAATTTAAATAGTTTAATTTAAAAAGTTTTAAAATTACAATTTAGGCATTAATTTAAAAAATTTTAGAATTATAATTTATGCATTAATTTAAAAAGTTTAAATAAAAAAGTTTTAGAATTACAATTTAGCCATTAATTTAAAAAGTTTAATTTAAAGAGCTTTAGAATGACAATTTAGATATTAATTTATAGAGTTTAATTTAAAAAATTTTAGAATTTCTAATTTAAAGAGCTTAATTTAAAGAATTTTAAAATTACAATTTACGAATTAATTTAAAGAGTTTAAATTAATAAATTTTAGAATTACAAATTAGTCATTAATTTAAAAAGTTTTAGAATTACAATTTAGGCATTAATTAAAAAAAATTAATTTCAAAGTTTTAGAATGACAATTTAGGCATTAATTTAGAGAGTTTAATTTAAAAAATTTTAGAATTCCTAATTTAATGAGTTTAATTTTAAAAAATTTAGAATTATAATTTACGCATTAATTTAAAAAGTTTAAATTAAAAAAATATAGAATTACAATTTAGGAATTTAGGCATTAATTTAAAAAGTTTTAGAATTATAATTTAGGCATTAATTTTAAAAGTTTAATTTAAAGAGTTTTAGAATGACAATTTAGGCATTAATTTAGAGAGTTTAATTTAAAAAATTTTAGAATTTCTAATTTAAAGAGTTTAATTTAAAAAAATTTAGAATTATAATTTACTCATTAATTTAAATAGTTTAAATTAAAAAATTTAAGAATTACAATTTAGAAATTTAGGCATTAATTTTAAAAGTTTTAGAATTATAATTTAGGCATTAATTTAAAAAATTTAATTTAAAGTGTTTTAGACTGACAATTTAGGCATTAATTTAAAGAGTTTAATTAAAAAAATTTTAGAATTACAATTTAGGCATTAATTTAAAAAGTTTAATTTAAAGAGTTTTAGAATGACAATTTAGGTATTAAATTAAAAAGTTTAATTAAAAAAATTTTAGAATTACAATTTAGATATTAATTTTAAAAAATTTAGAATTACAATTTAGGCATTAATTTAAAAAATTTTAAAATTACAATTTAGGCATTAATTTAAAAAGTTTAATTTGAAAAGATTTGGAATTACAATTTAGGCATTAATTTAAAGAGTTTAATTTTAAAAAATTTAGAATTACAATTTAGGCATTAATTTAAAAAATTTAATTTAAAGAATTTTAGAATTACAATTTAAGCATTAATTTAAAGAGTTTAAATAAAAAAAAATTTAAATTTACAATTTAAGCATTAATTTAAAAAGTTTTAGAATTACAATTTAGGCATTAATTTAAAAAAATTTAGAATTACAATTTAGGCATTAATTTATAGAGTTTAATTTTAATAAAATTAGAATTACAATTTAGGCATTAATTTAAAAAGTTTAATTTAAAGAATTTTAGAATTACAATTTAAATATTAATTTAAAGAGTTTAAATTTAAAAAAATCAGAATTACAATTTAGGTATTAATTTAAAGAATTTAGAATTATAATTTAGGCAGTCATTTAAAAGGTTTAATGTAAAGAGTTTTAGAATGACAATTTAGGCATTAATTTTAAAAGTTTTAGAACTAAAATTTAGTCATTAATTTAAAAAGTTTAATTTAAAAAAATTTAGAATTATAATTTAGGCATTAATTTAAAGAGTTTTAAAATTATAATTTTGTGATTAATTTAAAAAAATTTAGAATTACAATTTAGGCATTACTTTAAAGAGTTTAATTTGTTTAAAAAAATTTAAAGTTTCTTTAATTTAAACATTAATTTTGTATTATAATTTTAAAAAATTTTAATGTCCTTACTAGCAAATTAAATAAAAAAAGTAATCTAAAGTTTTTCCTTATTTTTTTTTTTAAAAAAATAAAAATTAATAGATTCCTAAATTCTAATTTCTAAAAATAATTTTCTAAAATTAAAATTATTTAAAATATATTAAATAAATATAATTAAAATATTACCATTTAAGATGATAACTAAATTGGAATATTTAAAATTTATAATCTTTTCAAAAATAAAAATTCTCACTAAATTCAAAATTTTAAAATTTATAATATTTACAAAAATAAAAATTTTCAAAATAGAGATAAAATTACTTAATTATTCTTGAATCAAAAGACCAAAATAATTCTGTTTTGGATACCTAATAATCGGTACCTCCCTCAAAGTGACATGTTATTGTAGGTCACAACTTAAAAAAAATCACATCTGAGCTGTTGAACAAATATGGATGAATGATAATTAAAAAAAACTATATATATATATATATATATATATATATATATATATATATATATATATATATATATATGAGTATGTCTAAAGTAATTATTTTGGCGTTTGAATGAAGTTTTATAGGATACAAAATGACAACAGAATTTGATGTGGTGGACCAGGTCTCGATCATAATTTTGTGAACAAGCAAAAGCAAAGAATAGCATTAAAGTAATGTAGTAAACTCCACTAGTCAACGTTCCTCTTTATCTGGGCTAATCTGCAGAGGATTTCCTGAGCAACCATAGCACAGGAAAAAAGATTGAATCACAGGAAAAAATGGCCAACATCCCCTCACCAATTTGGTCAATATATAAAGACTTGTTTTCTGGAGCTTCGGCCAACCAAAACCACAAGCAGTAGTAGTTAACCGGATACATTTTTAGGCACCGTTTGTTTCGGGGCTAGAACAGGAAATAAGAGGTTTATCTTTCTTATTGTACCAAACGCATCAAGAATTATTCGATACAGTAGTTCTAGTACAAGCAGAATAAGCTGGAACAACAGTTCTTATCTATTACTTTATAATTTTTTTTTTTTTACCAAACTATCCCTCCTCCCCTCCTTTTTCTCTTTCCAATACATTCTCATCATCACAAATCACTCTCTCTCCTTTCTCTTTTTTCCTTCCTAATACACTCTCTCTCCTCTCTCTCTTTTCCTTTCCAATACACTCTCATCATCACAACTTCTTTATTCTTCTTATTCCTCATTCTCATACCAAACACAAAATCTCTTATCCCTGGAACCGAACCAAACATTTTTTCGCTCTTGTTCCGTACTTTATATCTATTCCCAGAATAACTAGTTCTGACTTATTCCGTTACCAAACGATACCTTAGCTGCTTCACTTTTTGTTAATTATCACATAAACTATCATCATCATGAATATATTCTCGAACCAACCCCTCAATGTTCGTTCGGCTCTGGGAAATAAATAAACGACAAAAAATGTTAATATTTTTGTATAAATATCACTCGTTAATAATGATATATATATAGTAGGTTGGGTTAAAGTTTAAATTACACTGAAATGGTGAGGACCATATTTTGGATCTCAAAATTAAGTGGAGTGGTCCATTGCCTGGATAAGGAACAAGGAATTAGTGCATTTTGGATCTAAAATTTTTTATTGAATACTTTGTCTATATACCTGTGCTAAAGTGAATTGGTGAGAAATTGAGCTCCCAATATTCCATGCTCGATTTCTATCAGCACTTTACTTCTAAACTTTAATATAAATTATATTTTCATTTTGATTATTAGAGAAAAGAGTTGACATCCATGGCCTTCTACTAAACTTCAGGGACTAGAACGTAATATTGTGATATGCCAGGTACTATGCATGCATTATATTTCCACCTGTAGAAAACAAACCAGTACCCCGTGACCGCGACCACACATCCCCAACCATAGCGCCCCTCTTATTCCACTTTTCCCGAATTTACCCCGAGTCCACGGCGCAAAGGTTGACGAGCGTACAAAGGGCAAAACCGTCATTTCGCTGCTACACTAGTCCAACACTGGTCTCCGTTTTCGCCTCCCTATCTTCCTCTTCTTCCATGCGCTTTCCCTCCTCGTTCAATAACACCCCCATGCTCCTCCTCTCTCCTCTCTCCTATCTACGCCTCCTCCCCCTGTAGATCTCCTCCGCCGCCGCCTCTTCTCGCGATCTCCTTCGCTCGCGATCGCTTTTGATCCCGATCGCCGCGGAAATGGGGAACTGCTGCTCCAACGACGGTCCCGTAGGGATCGGCGGTGGCGGCGCCGTCTCCTCCCACGACGGCAGATTCGGCGGTGGCGCCGCTGACGCCGTTGAGCACTTCGTCAGGTCGCGCGGGGTTCCCTTCTCCCAGATCGAGGTGAGGTTCTCTGATCTCGGAACTCTGATAAAACCCTAGGTTTGCTAGCATTTAGATCGCATTTGTAGTCGATTTGATGGTTTATTAGTTGAGAAAATGTGGTTTAGGAGTGTGTGGAATGAATCGTGACTGTAGATGCTTGCTGAGCCACTGAAGATAGAGTTAGTATGTCGAGATTATGTCACTTGTTTCTGTCCGTGAGAATTGAATTCTTTTATACGGATTGTATCCGGAATTTTTTTTTATTTTCAGTGTATGATGAAGTAAAAAAGCTAGCCAATTGAGAGAGAAGGAGCAAATTTTGAAGTAATAGAAAGAGTATTTAGAATTATAAGGGAAAGCTCTTCTTGCTGGCTTAAAAGGAGTCAGTATTCTGTCTTGTGGCGGGAGGTCAGGTTTCACGTTCGAAATGGCATGAGGCTAGGTTGGGCATGAGGCTGAGTTGGACTTAGTCATGTTCGAAGTGGTGTGAGGCTGGTTAAGCCAAAGCATTCTGTCTTGTGGCGGGAGGTCAGGTTTCACGTTCGAAATGGCATGAGGTTTGGTTGGGCATGAGGCTGGGTTGGGCTTAGTCATGTTCGAAGTGGTGTGAGGCTGGTTAAGCCAAGTCACAATCGAGATCCATGGGAGCTGTGTTTGTACGCTTTAAGTGAATTGGTTGCATATTTCTAACAGATCGAGCTTTTGAGATTAATGGTTAGCGTCAATGATCTGACACTTCTCTTTTGTTGCATGTCATACTTGATTTAGTTGCTATCTAATTCTTGAAAGATTTTCCTCATCTAATGTATTCCAAACTATATCTTCTGAGTTTAACTGGATTTCGACATTTTATGTGATGTGTTCTGGTCAATAAAATTGCTATATAGCTAAAAACTAGGGTAGATAGTCACTGGTTGTTAGTTTGGACTCCACTGCCTAGAAATGGCATGGCACCTTTTGTGTCACCTCTAACACTGTATTGCTCAGATGAGATGCTCAAGAGCTTCATGCTGAAGTACTGCTACTAAATTTTGTTTGAAACTTACTACTCTGGCTTAGTTAGGATGTGCTAGTGAAATGTTAATGCTCAGCTATATTGATACTGACTTGCATATTACCCTGTACAGCTATCACTGTCTGCAGCGAACTTGCTTGATCGAGATGTCTTTTCAAAGGTATAATTTCATTTCTTCGTTGGGTAATTTCTATCTTGCAATTTGTGCAAAGCTTTATACTACAACATGTATAACAAGGTTATCGATCTATTTGACTTGGTCGTCATACATACATGCATCATTACTCTTTGTTCTTATATGTGCTTTCTTTTCTAATTTCCTCTATCCTTTTGCTGGTACGTAGTTTTCTCACAACTTATTTCCAGTTTGTCATGTTACAATTGGCATCCACTAGTACATGGAATCGAGATCATTTGTTCCCTCGCTAATTGTGAAGCATAAAGAATTATATAGTTTTCTGGTTGAGTTATTTTTATTGAATTGTGGAATTATCAAGTTCTTTATAATGATATCTCTTGTTGCTATCAATTCTTGTTATATTTAGTTTTCCCTATTTACATTTAATTACCAGTAATATAACCATCTTTAGTGTTTTTCAATTGCTATCAATTACCAGCAATACAATTATGTGCATGCATTTCACTTATGATTTTGATTTATTTTCGTAGAGTGATCCTATGGCTGTCGTTTTTGCAAAGAGAAGAGATGGAACTCTTGAAGAGATTGGTCGCACTGAAGTAATATTAAATTCACTAAATCCTTCATGGATTACGAAGATCACTGTGAATTATCAATTTGAGGTTACTCAGCCATTGGTGTAAGCTTCTACACTATCGACATCTAAGGATTCTGTTTTTAACAGTGTAGATGCTCCTTCTGTTAAGCATCATTACTATTAATTTTTTCCTTTTTTGTATTAGTTACATTTTCGTCATTATCTGTAAATTTACTGTATGTCGCAGGTTTCAGGTATATGATGTTGATTCACAGTTTCATAATGTGCCAGAGAAGGTATTTCGATATCTGTCATTTTTATCTTTAATATTTCCATTTTTTTATTTTTTTTGAGTATTGCTGGTTTATTGAAGTTAAATGGTGAGTTGTTCTTTGATTTGGTTGTTATAGCTCCTGGCAATAATTTACTGAATATGCATCATCTCACATAATAACTAGAGATTTGGACTCCTATGGGCTGTGGGAAAGAAATAAAAAGAAAGGTCTCTAATCTTGTAGACTTCTTTCCTGATAACAACTCTAACATCCATGCAGCGGTTCTTTACTGAGAAACTTCAGACGAGAAATCCTTATGTAGAAAACCTTACAGAAAACTTGCTCTTCCTCATAGGCAGATACCAGTTGATCAATCGGGTAATGGTATTCATTGACTGGTAGCTTTTACCTTTTTGGTGTATGGCTGTCTGGCAGGGCTGCAGTCTGTTGCACTGTTTGATTGATGAAGTATTTTATTGAAACATTCCATGAATATTGCCCATTGGTCATTTGGCTGGTCGCCCTGCACCCAATTACTTGACTATTCTGCATATTCATTTTCCAAATTTTTTGTAAAAATAGGATTTCTTTCCAATTTTAGGTTTCTTTGTTAAAAACTTCATGAGAATTTGCAGTTCTACCGGGGAAAGTTTGGTTCAAATTGGATACATTCATTTTAGGTCTCTATCATTTTAGGTTTCTTGCTGACACCTTGATAGCAAATTGAGTTTTTTTGCCTTGCTGTACATTTTATTTTACAGTATAGTATAAAACAAATTTTATACCTTGTGATTATATTACAGAACGCAAATTTCCTATGGCTTTTGCTTTTTTTTAAGTCAATGTACAATTATATTTGGTAAAAAATTCACACCATGCAGATGCTTAAGTTGGAGGAGCAACAATTTCTTGGAGAAGCTCAATGTCTTCTATCTGAGGTACATAAATCACATTAACGTGGTGAAGTTCTCAATTGAAGTGACTTGCTATATTTTCATGTGCAATTAGTTCTCAAACGTCTGCATTATGGGTATTTGTGTCAATCCAAATTTATCATTATATTCCGTGTCTTGCAAGGATGTAAGTAGACCTGAGCAAAATTGACCTGACCAGCCTGACAAGTGTTGATTTGGTTAAGCCTAATGAAGTTCGCTGGGCCAGGCTGGGACGCCCAAGAAAATCCAGGCCAATTTGTTTTTTTAAAGTTGTCTGAGATTTTCTCACTTCATGACTTCAATTTGCCCGATCAATTTGGACAGAGCTTGGGCTTAAATTAGCTATAAGAAATTTCCAGGTTGGGTTGGGCTCCACTGGGCAAATTTAAAAGGCCGAAGCTTGGCCCATCCTAGACCCGGATTGCTCAGGTCTAGATATTAGTAGATGCACTTCTCACTTATCATAACAGCCAAAGCTTGTCATTAACATATAAAATCTGAAAACCTACAAATTTATTGTTTACTTCAAAAATACTGGCCGTTTTATATTACTATTCTTCAGAAAAGTAAAGAATACAACACCTCTTTCTGTTATCTACCCTCTGTATAGTAGGTTGGAACATGAAGTAGGAAGTAGAAAACTGTGTGTTGTAAACCTATATGTTGGCATAGATTGACTAACTACTTATCTGAGGTATTGTTTTGTGAAGCAATACATACAGGTTTAGGCGACTAATCCTATGGCTTAGGCTAATTTTATTGCTTAATCTATCTAGTTTTGTTGTGTTCGGCTCTTCTATTTTTGGCTTAATGTAAAGATAGTTATTTTACAGTATTAAAAGGTTCATCATTGCTTCGTAATAACTACTAGTGGCATCCATAAGTTACTCTTGCATTGTATGTTTCACTTCGTGCTGCTTATTACTCAAAAATATTGGCTATTTTTGGTTCTTTTGCAGGTTGTTACTAGACCTACTGGATTATCGACTCTAAACCTTGACCATAGGGATCAACAAGGACCACATTCAAAAAAGTTTGGCACATTGACTGTTCATGCAGAAGAGTGTGTTGGTTCAAAAACCATGGTGGAGATGGTTTTCCGCTGTGTGGATTTAGAAAACAAGGACCTCTTCTCAAAAAGCGTAAATTTCTGTCTTCTTTTATTGAGAAATATTTACAGAAAGCAAAGAATTGTACTGATGCTGAATTGTCTTCAATTCAGGATCCTTTCTTACTTATATCCAAGATAACGGAGAGTGGTGTAGCCATTCCAGTTTGCAAGACAGAAGTAAGAAAAAACGATCTAAATCCTTTATGGAAGCCGATGGTTGTGAATCTCCAACAAATTGGAAGCAAGGCATGACCATTCTTTTCCTTTTCTCTTTTTCTCCATTGTCTGCTGAAATGGAGGTTGGATCACTGCCAACCATTTTTGCAAAGGTCACCTCTGCCAAATTTCGCGGACCATCCAGGATCTGAAAATCGAACATCCCTGCAGTAATATAGCTGTGCCAACCACTACTGACTAGCATATTTGACATTTATCTAACTGTTGAAGAGTCTGATTTAATTACTTGTCTAACAATCAACTGTCACATTACAGGAAAACCCTCTAAATATAGAGTGCTTTAACTACAATAGCAATGGCAAACATGATTTGATTGGGTAATGGCTTGTTTCCATTTGTGGCTTCTTGTTAATACGAGTGTTTTTCCTCCGTTTCTCTGAATTTTTTCCATGGTATTTGACAGCAAAGTTGTGAAATCGTTGGCACAGTTGGAAAGCCTTCATCATAGTCGGTGTGGAGAAAATTTGTTTTTGCCCACTGGTGTTGGGCATGATCATCACAATAAGGTAACTTCTGATCAGGAATGTTGAAGTTGAACAATCTTTCTTCGCAGAATACGATCGAAGTTTTCTTCTTTTTTTTTTCGTTTACATAAGTTTTTCGCTTGCTTATAGGTTTTGACGAGTCAGATATATGTGGAGAAATTCTATTTGAGCAAGCAACTGACCTTCCTTGATTATATTGCTGGTGGATGCGAATTGAATTTCATGGTTGCCATAGACTTCACAGGTATGCTTCTTCAATTTAGTGAGTTTTACATTACTTTTATATTTGACAAAGTAATATATCCTTATTTTTTATAATCATGTATTCATGTTAACAGAGATCTTTGTTGTTTTCTAGCTTCAAATGGAAATCCACGCCTCCCAGATTCCTTGCATTACATTGATCCCACAGGTCGGCCGAATGCATATCAGAGAGTGAGGAATTGTTTGATGCATTTCTTTCTTCAAAGTATAGTTAGCTGCAGTTCTACACAAGTGATGTATAACCTGCAACTTGATTTTTTTATTTTTTTTTGCAGGCAATATTAGAAGTTGGAGACGTCTTGCAATTTTATGATTCGGATAAACGATTTCCTGCTTGGGGTTTTGGAGCAAGACCGATTGACGGTCCAGTCTCTCATTGTTTTAACTTGAATGGAAGCACCTACCAACCTGAGGTAATCCTTTTCTTTTCATTTTCTTATTACAATTTACAAATCAATGAGGTGTGATGCAATTGGCATTTATTTATTTATTTTTTTCGAAGGAGAAAATTATTCCATCTGATTTCAGGAAGAAATTTGGTCTGCTTTTTTCTGGTCTTCATTGTTTTAAGAATAAAGGATATTTTAGTCTTTCTTCTTAATGGTGCGGTTCTACTTATCTTCTAGGCTCGATCAAATTTGTTAAAAACTTGACTATATCTGATTGATCTTAGGCTAAGGGGATTCAAGGTATAATGTCTGCATATATCAGTGCCCTCTACAATGTGTCACTGGCGGGCCCTACCCTTTTTGGCCCGGTAATCAACACTGCGGCATCGATTGCAAGCCGATCCTTCACTAGCGGGCGACAAAAGTACTTTGTACTGTTAATAGTCACGGTAACCTTGTACTATTCTGAGTACACTTATCTCTATTCTTAAACATGCAGTTGCTAATTTGTATACCAACGAAACCTCTGTCCAGGATGGGGTGATAACTGATCTTCAAGAAACTAAAGATGCTTTAGTGAAGGCGTCTGATCTTCCTTTGTCAATCCTCATTGTTGGCGTTGGTGGGGCTGATTTCAAAGAAATGGAGGTGTGTGAGATTATACTTGCCGTTTCTTTTTACCGCTCTAGAAGTTTCAAGAAATGACTAGCGCGGCATGAAAACTCTTCTTTGTTGAAAGCCCGGGGTCTGATCGTGCTAATTTGCTGTCGCAGATTCTAGACGCGGACAAAGGAGAGAGACTTGAAAGTTCAACAGGACGGGTTGCATCAAGAGATATAGTGCAGTTTGTTCCTTTGCGGGATGTGCAGCGTACGTACATGCGTCCTACTTTTCACATCCTCGCGCAATGTGATCCTTTACAATTCTAGCAACATATTTTTGCCACATTGTTTTCTTTACTACATTTCAAATTCGAAATATTGTGAATTTGATAGAGAAAATTAACAAAGGATACGGGATTCTTCGCTTGCAGATGGAGAGATGTCGGTGGTGCAATCACTTCTCGCTGAGTTGCCTGGACAGTTCATGAGTTATATGAGGACGATAGATGTTCAGCCGCTAAATTGATATATCTATATCTATATCTATATATATATATTTACTTCGCTTTTAGCTCGTCGAAAATATAGAAGATGTGTCATATTTCCTCCATTATTTCATTTTGCTTTCGATCGTTCATCCTTCCTTTCTAACTGTATGTATTCTACTGGTGGTCTCTGCAGGTCCCCTCCATTCTTTACCTTGTTTAGGCTGTGTCAATTTTGCCATTTTTCTCTCCCTTTGAGAAATCGAAAAGCACTTTTCCCTACAAAGAAAAATTCTTCTCAGGGAATTTGTGAATGTATTCCAAGTCGCGCACTGTTGTATCAATTGACTTTTTTTTTTTTTTTTTTTTTCTCTTCTTTTTCAGGAAGAAATTTTTTTCTAGGCCCTTCTTTCTGAAGAAATATGGTACCAATGCATTCCAGTATTCGGCGATGTAGTGATTTACTCTTTGCTTAGTCAGTTCTTACATTTATAATGATTTAATGAGTGGTTGAGGTTTTAGTGATATTTTGTCCATAGATTGTTATGGAAAGTTGAAATAGTAACAAAAAATTTGGTGTTACACTTTTAACAACGAGCGGTAAAGTTATGGGCCGTGTCTAATGTTGTTGACATCTACCATTGTTGATTTGATTAAAGGCATGATGGCTGGTATTAAGATTTTAAGTTCAAATTTTAATTGCTTTGTATTTTTAACTGTTTTATTTTTTTTTTTAAGAAAACAAAATAAACGAAGCTAATAAACTTGGTATAAACGAGCTTGTGTGTGGACTAATTGAGCTATTGGTCAACTTGGCACGAAGTTGATCATAGTCGAGCTCGAGCCTTTGGAGAGCTCAAAAATTTAAATGACACGGAAGGGACAGAAAAAGGGATCTAATTTTAAATGGATAGTGGGTTTTCTAACTTTAATTAACGTCAACATTATGCTCGGTGGGTGGGCTAATTAGGTTGGATCCGATTGGAACTCGGAACCTCGGATCACTTGGGATATTGGTCGGATCAAATACTGTCCGATATCCTGGTCCCCAGTGGGTAAGGGGAAATACACGAGTAACACTCATTTTCACATCGCGCCACGTACTCCTTCCTGCTTTCATTCTATAAAAAAATCCCATTCTACGCCCCACCCCCGATCCTTCATGCACCTCGCGCTTCTCCTTTTCTCCTCCTCCCTCGTTCCCAAACCCCGATCCCCTTCTAAAACCCTCCTCCTCTCTCTCCTCCCTTTCTCCTCCGCCGCCGCCGCCGCAGCAAAAGGGATGGATTCCTCATCCTCCTCCTCCTCCGCGGCCGCTGAAGCTTCCGCCGCCGCGGTGTCCCTCCGGGAGGCGCTCGCAGAGAAGCAGGCTGCGGTGGACTCGCATGGCGACGCCGTGCGCGCCCTGAAGGCCCGCCCCGGCGCCGCCAGGGCGGAGATCGACGCCGCCGTGGACGCTCTGAAGGCCCTCAAGCTCGAGGCCGCCGCCCTCTCCCGCCAGATCCAGTCCTCCGCCGTGGCTGCGGTGGCCGGGCGCGAGGCGTTCCGTCAGGCGGCGGTGAACACCCTGGAGAGGCGGCTCTTCTACATCCCCTCCTTCAAGATCTACCGCGGCGTCGCCGGCCTCTTCGACTACGGCCCCCCCGGCTGCGCCGTCAAGTCCAACGTCCTCGCCTTCTGGCGCCAGGTAATTCTCCATCTCAATCTTCATCGAACTGGCCAGGGGAACGATGACTGATTCTTAGTTATTAATCATTTTTTTTTTTTTTTTTTTTTTTTTTTTTCCGTTTGTGAGATAGAGTAAGAAATTCCCAAGCATTTGCTAGCTTGCAGTGTTAAGATCGTGAATTCAGTAGCAAAATTACCGTAAGTGAAGATGGAGCTTATTTTGTTAGTAAGATAGTGACTGAGGAGTAAAATTCCCACTCTATTGCTACACTGCATTGTTTTTGCCTCAGCATTTTGTGTTGGAGGAGGGCATGCTGGAGGTGGACTGCCCCTGCGTGACGCCGGAGGTCGTCTTGAAGGCCTCCGGCCATGTGGACAAGTTCACAGACTTGATGGTTAAGGACGAGAAGACCGGCACGTGCTATCGGGCCGACCACTTGATCAAGGACTTCTGCAAGGAGAAGCTCGAGAAGGACGCAGCATTGCTGCCGCCGGAGAAGGCGGCAGAGTTTCAGCACGTTCTCGCGGTGTTGGATGATCTCTCCTCTGAGGAGATGGGCACGAAGATAAAGGAGTACGGGATTACTGCTCCCGACACTAAGAACCCGCTGTCGGAGCCCTACCCTTTTAATCTTATGTTCCAGACGTCCATTGGTCCGTCGAGTTTGAGTCCTGGGTGAGGACATTGACTTTTGAATTGCATTCACATAGTTATCTTAAATTCGGTCGTAATATGCCTTTGTTGGTTTTAGATATATGAGGCCAGAGACAGCGCAGGGAATCTTTGTGAACTTTAAAGACTTGTATAACTACAATGGTAACAAACTTCCGTTCGCAGCTGCGCAGATCGGTCAGGCATTTAGGAATGAGGTTTGAGTTCTTCAATCCTGTGAAATACTTTTCTTGTTAATTTGATTTGTGTCATTGTCTTTAAAGAATGATGTTTTATCTTATATAATAGGGCTGTTGTAGCTACGCATCCTGATTGATGCTAATAATTCTATTTCTAATGGATAGTAGATACAGGTTTTTTCTTGTCTTATGAATTCGTAGTTTGAGTGCCTCATCTTTTGTGATTTTTTATCAGAAGAACATTGAAATGAGTTATCTAAATCATTTTGGTGTGCTTTTCACCTTCAGTTTTTCGTAGAGCACTAGTTTGGATCGCCCCAGTGTTGTGTTATGTGGCTTTTCTCTTTCACTAGTTTGAAATTTAATTTGGCTTCAAATTTCAATCTATAGTCATAAGGAAACTTCCTTTTTAGTTTAGGTTAACTGAGATCGGGTTGTCCATTCCGGTTACTATTTCTAGAAGTCTGAACATTTTGTTAATTCTCATTACATGTGGCAATGCATTATTTTACTGACTTGTCTCTTCTCTGGTTAGCCTGTACCTGCTGTAAACATACTGCATCTTGTTTGATTATCAGATATCACCTCGTCAAGGTCTCTTAAGAGTCCGTGAATTCACTCTGGCTGAGATTGAGCACTTTGTTGATCCCGAAGATAAATCTCACCCAAAGTTTGGTGATGTTGCTGATTTGGAATTCTTGATGTTCCCAAGGGAAGAGCAACTCACAGGGAAATCTGCCGTAAAGAAAAAACTTGGAGAAGCTGTCTCGAAGGTGTTTTCTCTTAAGCTGATTTATTTCATTTTCTGGCCACATTTTATACTGAACTCATATGCCTCATGCATTGATGTTTGCAACCAGTTAATTATATATGTATCCTTGCAGAATCATAAATTTATCTGTGTACTTAATAACCCCTTTATAATCTGAATGTTCGTATATGCCCCTCGAAAGTGCTGTTTCTTTCATAAATTTTTTTATGTTAACATGAGATTCGTCTGATCCATGAGACTAAGTCGGTTTCATATTAGAAAAGGTTTTCTAAAAGGGGACATTATTGTAAGAACAAGGGTACATAAGTAAGAAATTAATTTTTTGAATGGTATGTAAGAAAATTCCAATTTTGCATGGATATTTGTATATACAGAAATTGATAATTTTTATTAGGGGTATTTATTGAAAGTCTCTTTCGCATATTAAGGTTTACCTGCTTACTATAACCATTGACAGGGAACTATCAACAATGAAACTCTTGGCTACTTTATTGGAAGAGTTTACCTTTTCTTGACTCAACTTGGAATAGACAAGGACCGTCTGCGCTTCCGGCAACATCTACCGAATGAGATGGCTCATTATGCTGCTGATTGCTGGGATGCAGAAATTGAGTGCTCATATGGCTGGATTGAGTGTGTTGGTATTGCTGATAGGTCCGCATATGATCTACGGGCTCACTCGGTATGCGTTTCCATTGGATTTTCGAGATTGATTATGTACACAGTTGCAATTGATCCATAGCTAGTTTGCCAATATATCTTTCTTTTCTGGCTACACTTTGGGCTAAGGCTGATCAATCTACCATCTTGAGTTTTCTTATATGTATTCCGCCGCACGTTGCATGTCTGCATAGGTCTGTTAGTTCTCCTTGTAATTTCGTTGTTTGCAATCCTCTTTAAGTTCCGGAAGGTAGCAGAGAAGGATTGCTTGTTATATATTCGAGATTATGTCATTCCTTTCAACGAGACACATAATGTTGTATACTAATCTAAGTCGCTAATGTTCTTTAACAGGAAAAAAGTGGTGTACAACTTGTTGCGCATGAGAAGTTTCCAGAACCTAGAGAGGTTGAGGTGAGCCATTGTAACATATATCCACCATAGCATCATTTTTTCCCTGCAATATTGTGCCATGCTTATTGTACTTTATTATCCTTTGGGAGTCTGAAAGCGCTTTTACTAGTTAGTTTGCCATCTCTTTTGTTGATGACAGATCTTTGTTTCCATCAATGTGCTTATATCTTGTCATCACTGATTGCAGAAATTGGTTATAACCCCGTCAAAGAAGGAGCTGGGACTAGCATTTAAAGGCAGCCAGAAGATGGTGGTCGAAGCATTGGAAGTAAGCAACTATTTCTTCTCAAAATCTACTTCTGGGAACTCAGTATTTCTCTAATTGCTTTGTTGTTTCTCTTTTGACTTATTGCGGCTTTACAGGCCATGAAGGAAACTGAAGCTTTGGAAACGAAAGACGCTTTGGAGTCCAAAGGGGAGGTTGAATTTCATGTCTGCACTCTCAATAAAAGTGTCACCATAAAGAAAAACATGGTATCTATTTCAATGGAGAAGAAAAAGGAACACCAAAGGGTTTTTACACCTTCTGTAATTGAACCATCTTTTGGTATTGGGAGAATAATATACTGCCTTTTTGAACACTGTTTCTACCAAAGGCCAAGCAAGGCAGAAGATGAGCAGTTGAATGTATTCAGATTCCCTCCACTCGTTGCTCCCATTAAATGCACGGTCTTTCCGTTGGTGAAAATTGAGAAGTTTGATATTGTTGCCAAAAAGATTTCGAAAGCATTGACAGCAGCTGGTATATCACATATTATTGACATTACAGGTATGTTTGAGAAGCATAAATAACATGCTAATTAAGCACATCCTTTTGCACTAGTTCTGTTTTTCTTAATTTAAATGTTAAATGATTTTGGTGTGTATGGGAATCCCAGAAAAGTACATATTAATTTATCGTATTTGAACCGACATAAAGTTTTATGCTAGAGGAACAAATTATTTAGAGTGGTTGATAAGCTGGGTTGATTTGTTGGTATTTTACTAGTTTTTATTGTTTGATGATTCTTGTTTCCTGCTGCTTTTTTATTAGCTTATTTTGGTTCTCTAGTCGACCGTCAAGCTACTTTGTTGAGGCTACATATCTAATTTACTATAGTCAGAGTTAGCAAATGCCATATATCAGATTTGTTCACTTAGACATGCTGTACTAGTTAACCTACATTAAGCACATATTCCTTGGTCTTGGCTTTGCTTGCGTGGTTCCTCCCGCCATAGACCCAATTGGATACCTTGAATGGATTATGGGTCCAGCTTTTTGGATCACTGTTGTTTGGACTACTTTTCAGGTACTTCAATAGGTAAACGGTATGCTAGGACGGATGAGATTGGTGTCCCCTTGGCTATCACTGTGGATTCCACAACAAGTGTGACAATCCGTGATCGGGACAGCAAGGAGCAGATCCGCGTTGACATCGAAGAGGTTGCTTCAGTGGTGAAGGAGGTCACAGACGGGCAAAGTACGTGGGCCGATGTGATGTGGAGGTACCCAACGCATGCCGTCTCCCATGCAGATGAGGAATCTGCAGATGAGGAATGAAGAGAGTTATTGTAAACATTCAATATGAGGTGAGTTATTTCGTCACTGAGATGATTTTTTTTTTCATAGGAGAGACTCAATGCAGAACATCAAAAGGGACAGTAGAATCTCATCAGTAGAAGTGGCTCACCTTACTTTTCTTTGTAAGATTTTGTATTGAGTCTCTTGATGTGATTCTTCGACATACTTGTACTGTAATATGCAATTATAGTGATTAACATCATCCATATCTGCCTAGGAGTAATTCAGCGTTGTCTTTGAATATTTGAGTGCATTTGCAAGCCTTTGATTCGGCATTTATGTTCTAATAATATTGTTCTTTTTATAGCTGTTTGGTCGCCAACGTTCTTTAGCAAGGAACTAACTACCTATTGACGTCTATATAGTTTGATGTTTGATTTTAAGCTCGTTGTATCATATATTGATTAAATTGTTGTAAGTTATGTAAAATTCACATTCTCGGAATGCATTGAACCATATATCTTGATGCTTAAACCTCAAAGCAACTAAATGGGGTGAGACCTTGATGAGATATATATGATAGAATCCAAAGGTTTTGAGGGGAATTTCAGCATCACTGATTAATTTGCGAACACTTGTTCTTTCTGAAGAAAATAGGAGTGTTTAGGGGCAGGGCCTTGATGTTTCCACTTTGATCTGGTCTTCAATAATATCCTTTTCTTTCCAATGATCTTCTTGCTTGTTTCTTGTCATTTATCTTCTTCAACAAAGTTTTGATTTTGTCAGCACAAAAGGTGTTTTTGGTGAGGATTATAGTGATCAAAGAGTAATCATCATACTTGTCACTAAACCAAGATCTAGTATAACCAAAGTTGTGTATATAGTACTTAAACCAAGTTCCTGGTTTCTGCATTCAGGTAGCACAACCCAGCCTTGATAATTAATACATCATAAAACTTTCTCAATGTTGGATCCAGAGAAGCACACTACGGACCTAACATCCAATCCAAGTTCAGCAAACCATAGGAGAAACCCTAAATCTCCTTGAACACTATCTAGAACATCGCTGGCGGTGGAGGCGGCGGCGGGAGTCCTGATGCTGCAGCAGCAGCATTGCTGCGGGCGAGGTGGCAGAGCTGGCGGAGCTTGGTGGGGACGTACCAAATGGAGAGGCGTGGGTGGGCGTTGAAGACGGCGTCAATGTCCCACCCGTGGCGCGCGGAGATGGCGACCAGCGGATTGTAGCAGGCCTGCCGCCACGCCCCGACGTTCTCCCCGCGCTCCTTGAAGGCTCTCCGCAGGGCGTTGGACGCCTCCTCGTCGAGGCAGTGGAGGGCGTAGCAGTGCACGTAATGCCGCATCTTCGGCTTGTTGATGTAGCTCGCCCCGACCTTTTTTGCGTATCGGAACACTTGGTTTGTAACCTGCATTCCCAGGACAAATAATTCCACGTATAACTAGAACTCGAGATGATGATGAGTGCGTACAATACTCGGCTCAGCCGGAACATCTAAAAAGATGCTAATAAGAGCCTTCGGGGTTTTGGCAACTATAAATTGCTTCTGCATGCACATCTTAATTGTTATATATGGGGTATCCTCTAACTTAAGCTGCTCTAATCATTAAAATATTGAACAAAAAGTTTTCTATATCATTTCAGGGGTACTTGATTAAGCTTGGAAAGGCCAACTACTCACTCATTCACCGCCTAAAATGCAAAACCATAGAATTACATATATCAGTGCCTGGGATGGCGCACCATCTAATCTAATTAATTGAAGCTGAGGATTGTGACAAATGTCGGCCACGCAGTCAACGCTCTGGGTTCACAGGTAGCACCACACCCCTCCCGATGCAGCTGCGAGAGCGAATCCTAATGCAGCAACAGTGCTCCCTCTCGGATCTCCGCTGTGCACTCATTACGCCCCCACCGCGCGCGCGCGCGTGGGGCCCGGGTCACTTCCGCGGACACGTGGCGGGCGCCCAACAGCGGGGTGTCTCCGAGAAAATGCAGTGTCAGGCCCCGACAAGACAACTCACGGCTACCTCTCCCTCAGCCCATCTCCCTCCCTCCCTCCCCAGCCATCCACAGCTTTCCGTCCAATCGCTCTCCGACACGTCAGCCGCTCCTTCCACCCGGGGCGCCCACACCGCCGTACGCAGGCTTTTCTTTCTTTCTTTCTTTCTTTCTATCTTTCTTTCTCATCTATCTATCTATCTATATCATCTCCCACCCAGACTCCAGCGCTAGTGACGGGTACGTACGTTTATCCACTCCCTCTCAAGTCTCAAGTCTCAACCCCCTCCCCATCTCAAGTAAATTAAATTAAATTAAATTAGATTAAATTATACTAGAGGAGGGATGGTCCCTGTTCTATCACAGTTTTACTATTTCTTTCCCGTACTTTCTTGTTCTCTTTTCCACTAAATTGATTTTAGAAAGAACTATAGCTAAAGTGGAACACGTGGGTAGTGCACGTGCGTGTGTGTGTCTTGCATTTGCACTTGTATTTGCATTTGCATACCACAGAAATTAAATATCATCAGTGCTAGTACGTAGTAGGTATGATAATGGCTATATACCTTGGTGGGGCACTTGTGGCCGTGCTCCTTGGCTAGGGACTGGACCTGCAGGAGGAAGAGTCGGCACTGCTCGTAGAGGTGGAAGAGGTAGTCCAGCCCGTTCTTCTTCGCCCGCGCCACCTCCCCGGGCTCCGTCACCACGAACGGATGCTCCCGATGATGCCGCCCGCCGCTGCCGCTGCCGCGATCACCATCGCCATCCTCATCCTCTTCCTCATGATCCTGATTATGCCCCGCCCCACGATAATGCCGCCCGCTGCTCCCTCCCCTCGCTTCCCCTCCTCCGCCGCTCCGCTCCGTCGCTGCCGACGACTCCGTCGACGTACCCCACCCGCCTTCCTCCTCCTCCCCCTCCTCCATCTCTTCCTCCTCCTCCTCGATACCTGCGCCGAACAATTGGATACAAAATAATTATTATATATTGATTTTGAATAATCAATTAATTGTTTTGCAGTACAGTACCGTCTTCTTCTGCGTAGTTTCCCTGCGACTCCTTGCTCTTCTTCTTTGTGAGCCCTGCCTTCTTGCATTGGCCCCGGACCGACGCGGCGGCGGCCCCGGTCCCGGTGGTCCTCTTCTTGGCGCCGCGGCGACGAGGCTTCGGCGCTGGGTCGCCGACGCTCCCCGCCGCCTCTCTCGACTCCTGCTGCTGCTGCTGCTGCTGCTGCTGCTGCAGCTGCATCCGCTCCTCTGACAATCCTGCATGCATGCAGCAACCCATAATATGATTTTTTTTTTTTTTTTAAAAAAAAAAGGTTAACAAAAAGAAAAAAAGTGGAGAGGCTTGCTGTAGCAGTCAAAAAGACCTGCAGGTTCGTATCCTGCGAGCCTATGCGCCCGTTTGTCGTTACTCGCTAAATGTATGTGCGTACGGAATATAATAATACCAATAAGAAGAACAAATGCAATTTTATTTTATTTTTTTTAAAAAAAGACCAGCAGAGAGAGAGAGAGGATGCATAATAAATACTCGAGGAAAAAAGAAAAAAAATAAAAGTAACGTGGCGCACGTTAGCAAGAAATCGCCCTCTCCGGATAACGTGCGCCGCAGCTGAGCTCGATCGGGCTCGTGATCGAAGCGCACAAACGCACACAGAGACATGCAAGAGAAGAGCCGTACCTTCCTGGGAGAGCGCGTCGAGGGCCCCGGTCACGCACCAGGGGTAGAAGTGGTCGGCGAGGTGGTGGTGGTGGTGGTGCAAGTGGTGAGGGTGAGGAGGAAGTACAGGAGCAAGAGGAGGAGGAGGAGGAGGAGGAGGAGGAGGAAGTACAGGAACAGTAGCAATAGGAGGAGGAGGAGGAGGAGGAGGAGGAGGAGGAGGAGGAGGAGGAGGAGGAACAGGAGCAAGAGGAGTTGGAGTTGCGTGCTGGTGTAGTAGTTGGTGGAGGGTGGTGGTGCTGCTGCTGCAGGTGGAGGTGGATGCGTCGGCGCTCGGCGCGGAGGGCGGCCTTGAGGCCGTATCGCTCGGCGAGGAGGAGGTCGGCGCGGAAGAGGTGGGCGAGGGCGGCCATCATGTCGTCGAGCTCCGGGTCTGTCATGCCCAGCAGGGTGCTGGCCGTGAACCCCAGCTCCCCGATCCTCGCCACCGTCGCGTACCTCACCCCGTACCCCTCCACCACCTCCCCCAGCTCCCGTATCACACCCCCCCACTCCTCCTCCTCCTCCTCCTCCTCCTCCTCCTCCTCCTACTCCTCCTAACTCCCCACCCCCCCTCCTCCGTCGACGACTCCCCATCCTCGCCGGAGCATGAAGATGATGATGATGACGATGATGATGATTCTGCGGCGCCGCCCCTTCTTGCCCGCGTAGCCCCTCCCACTTGAACGCAGGGAATCCCCCCGCCGCCGCCGCCGCCGCCGCTGCGTCGCCGGAAATCGGATCATCCATCTCGTGCTCACTACGTACCCCCCCTCTCTCTCTCTCTCTCTCTCTCTCTCTCTCTCTCTCGTTTTTACTGTTCCGTTGCTTCCTCCCCTTCTTCTCTCTTTTATAGACGGAAGGCGCCCGGGGTGTGTTGAGTGAATTGTCGGATTTGCTCTTTTCTTATTATTATTTTAGTTTCCTCGTTGGGCCTCTTTTACTTTGTTTTCCTTTTCGTCCTTTCTTTTAATATTTGCCCAGCTTGGTGGCCCATTCTGATTCAGCCCAATATGTTATTTATATATTTGAATCCCCGCACTCCAATTCTCGGCCCGGACAGATCATTATGGGCCGTGAACATCAAAGGCTTGGTCCGGCCTATCCGAAAATTCGGCCCGGCCCCGCTTGTCCAAAAATACTTTCTATTTTCATATTTAATGTTATATATTAATTAATTTTTTATTGATTACAATCAACAATTCAATTTGAATTTAATTTCAAATATATTTGATTTTTATTCTTATGATTTTAATATTTTATTTTATTTTAACCTCAAAGTTGAAATTTAATTATACAATTTATATTTGAATTTATAATTTTTTGAATTAAAATTAAAATTTGAGTTTAAATCGTGAATTGCATTTTTTTTGGGATATCAAATTTGAATTAACAAATAAGTAAAGCATATCAAAATTAAAATTTAAATTTTGAATTAAATGTGAGTTAAAATTTTGGTACATTTAGTTTAAAACAAGTATCTAAATTTTGATTCATATGAATTAAAAAAGTATACAAAAATATTAAATATACATTAAAAAATAGTAAAATTATATAATCATGGTCAACGACAATCATTAAAAAATTTGAGTTAGGTTATGATAATTTCTTTTAATAAAACATAGTAAATAATTTTTTTAAAAAAAGTTTAAATTTTTATTATTATAAATTTTAAGATAATTATGATGTACAAATTTATGAGCAATGCTACATGTACACCCCGAAGGGGTGTACATCATACACCTCCATCATTTTAATGGTGGCGATACTTTTTACGGGTCACATCAAGTGACCCATCATCACACCCCCACCCTTAGATGGGTGGGGTGTATGATGTACACCCCGAAAGGGGTGTACACATAGCATTTTCCCAAATTTATTTTGATTTGCGATTCCCATGAGAATATAATGGTTACATAATTGTTACAGTGAGCTAGTTTATAAAAAACCCTAATCTCCATACTCCGTTTCCCTCTCCGTCTCTCTCCCCCCTCGATCTCTCTCTATCGTTCGCCCCTCCTCCGCCATCTCTCTCTTTCTCTCTCTCTCTCGAAGCGAAGCTCCTCTCCGCGGCGTTTAATGGCTGGTAAGAAGAGACCCTCGAGCGCCGTAGAAGACGACTCGGGCGGGGCCGCGAAAGTTGCGAAGTTGGCGGAGGACGGGAACGCCGGCGCCGCTGCGGCGATGCCTCGGCCATCGATCAAAGCGAGTGCGTCGAAGGTGCAGCGGAGGAAGCTGCGGAAGGAGTGGGACAAGGAAAGGAAACGCCTCGCCCATGTGATCGAGGAGCAATCCAACCCTAGGAAGCCTCCCCAGCGCCCCCCACCCCCTGTCGTCGCCCCGACCACCGATCTCCCGGCGCTTCGTGTGTTCGTTTTTAGGGGTTTGGCGTCGGCCGTTGCGTCGGTTAGGATCTCCGCAGCCGAGGCTTTGGTTAAGGAGCTCCGCGAGGTCCAGGAGGCCTACGACAAGCTCGGAGGGAAGAAGAAGTGGGCAGAAGAAGGGGCGGTGCGCCTCGAGGCCGAGAAGAAAGACGACGGATTGGAGAACTGCTCACCTTCTTTGAGATATGCAATTCGGCGTCTTATTCGCGGAGTCTCTTCTTCGCGGGAGGTTCGGCCTTAACCTCTTAAATTTATGTATTAGCATCGCAGAAAATTTCGTTTCTTCGATATATCATATGTTTAAATTGCCGCATTCAGTCCATACAAATCATGTTTTAAAGCGTCATTGTATACTGCCTTGTCGGAAGTGAAATCCCTAGTGATGGTTAAAATTCAATGGCTATCCCTTTTACTGCCTTTAATCTGCTCGGAGTTACAGTGCGCGAGACAAGGGTTTGCTTTGGGATTGGCATTAGTGGTCGGAGCGTTCCCGGTGATCAAGGTGGAGGTTTTGACGAAGTTGATAGTAGAAATGTTACAAGTTACGCCTTCGATGAAGGGTCAGGTAAATCTCTAGTCTATTATTGTTTTGCAAGCTAGTGCTTCGCTGTTTCGCCTCTCGTTGTAATTAAAATTTAGTCTTTTGTTGCTACTGCCAGGATGCTAAAGAAAACCTTTTGGGCCGCCTATTTGCCTTTGGATCGCTCGCTAGATCTGGCCGAATTGCTGCAGAGTGGATTTCAGATAACAGCACGCAGGTTGTCAAGAATTTTGTGAGTGATGTCATTGCACTTGCGAGAAAGAAACGCTACTTAAGTGAGCCGGCTGTTTCAGTCATTTTGGATATGGTCGAGAAGGTATGTGTTATTCATCTCATTGTTATTATTATATCATTATACCCTATGAATCTACATGCTTAATTGTTAAATACATTGAAATGAATGTAATGCTATCCTGTTGCGTATTTCTGATGATGCTTTTATCAGCTGATGGCGCATGATTATTATGTGTTGGAACTTCTGCTTGATTTCCTCTTTGTATGAATCAAGGGTTTTTGAGTAAATCCATGTTTGTGGCTATATCAACCGCGGCTTGCACGTGAGATGATATGTTGTAATACTATCTATTGTTGGCTACATTTCTTTTGCGGAGGTTGTCCTTTATTTACTTGTTTAGACTCTTTTTACTGCGAGTATACACGGGTTCTTTAACTTCTGATCGAGCTATTATTAAATTGCATCATTTCCGGATAATGTTTTCTTTTCCGCATTTATATTGTATGTTAGAGCTCATGAGTGTTTCTACTAGTTTTTGCAGTTACCAGATGAAGCTTTGCCAACTGAGGTCCTTAAAGCTCCCGGCATGCATGAGTGGTTCGAAAATGCCGGTGAAGTTGGAGACCCTGATGCACTCTTTCTGGCTTTGAAGCTGCAAGAGAGACTCAATATAGATAGTGAAATGTTTGGGAAGCTTGTCCCAGCACCATTTAGTCCTGACAAATTTTTTTCACGGGACCATCTAGTATCCATTGCCCCTTGTTTCAAGGTAATATTTTGAATTTGACATATAGGCAGTATGCTTTAAGCATAAGAGATTACTTCTCTGTAGAACCTGGAGCCTGTTTGACCTGGATTCCCTAACAGTTTTGCTACACCAGTGTGCAGAAGCTTTTGAAAACTGGATGTTTGGCTGATAAATAGCTTCTTTGGAGCTTTTTTGTGTGGCGGGAAATTAATCAAAGATTTAGGGCCTGAAAAACCAAAGCTACAATTTGAAGTTTTTGCTTATGCTACAGCACAGAAGCTGCAGCAGAGATTTTCGTGTAAAAGCTATTATTACTTATTTGTTAGTTGAAAAGTTTCAAGCTGGAGTAAAATATAAGGATAATTAGAAAAATTGAGATGCACATTCACATTTGATTTTGACTAGTCCAGCTGTCTTCAGTTATTACATATCATCACTAATTTATACTTTGGTTCGGTCAGGAATCAATCTTCTGTTTGCCACGTCTACACAGCCTTTGGCCTTTGGTGATAAATATGCTGACTTCAGAAACAGTTTTTCCACTAGATGCTCCTGTCCCATTAAGCTGTGACAAAAAGCACAAAAAAAGCAAGAAAAGCAGCTTGTCTGAGAATATCAGTAGCAACATCCGTTCTTTCTGCGAGGTTGTAATTGATGAATCATTGCTCCTCTCATCTCATGATAGGAAACATCTAGCACTTAATGTTTTACTAATTCTGCTTCCAAGGTTACCTCCTTCGTGCATCGAAATCACCCTTTCTAGTAAACTCGTCCACTGCCTGATGGACATTTTATCACATGAGAATTCCGGGCTATATAATGCTGGCCAGCATTTTCTGAAGGAATTACTAAATTTAGTAGGTGATGACGACGAGCGACGAGCTGCAGCTGTTTTATCCTTTCGAAAGTACAGCAATGGGAAATTCGACAGCATTACAAAAACACAAACAGTTAAACAGTTGGTTGCCAAGTTTAATACTGGATCAGGCTGCTTGCTTTTCGTGCATAAATTGATCTCTTTGTTTGTAGATGAAGGGCCTATTGCAGACGAACCATCCGATCAGAGTCAGACAACTGATGAAAATTCTGAGGTGGGCTCAATAGAGGAAAAGGATCCTCCATCCCAAGGAAATTCAAATTCTGAATTTTTACAGAATTGGATAATTGATACCATGCCTCGTGTTTTGAAAAATCTAAGTCTTGAGTCAGTTGTAAAGTCTTTAAAGGATACTGACGAAGTAACAAAATCAGATTTAATGTCTTTACCAGATAGTGTAAAAGTAAAATTTGTAGAAGAGAAATTTCGGGTGCAGACAGAAATAATGAAATTTTTGGCAGTTCAGGGTTTGTTCTCTGCATCTTTAGGGACTGAAGTGACATCATTTGAGTTGCAAGAGAAGTTTAAATGGCCGAAAGCAGCCATTTCAAGCTCTTTATGTAGGTTGTGCATACAACAGCTTCAGTTATTATTAGAAGATGCACAGAAAGGGGAAAGCTTAATTTATCTGAAAGGAATAGAGTGCAACGATTTAGGGTCTTACTTTATGTGTTTCCTCAAAACGCTGTGCAGCATTCCTTCAGTCTCACTGTATAGGACACTGAGCAATGACGATGAAAAGGCTTTTAAGGAGATGCTTGCCATGGAATCCAGGCTTTTCCATGAGGTATATTTCTTCCTGTACACTTCTGATACTGTATCATCTGAATGTTCATAGAAGACTGTTGTTTTACCTGTTTGCAGTCTATCAACATATTCATGATCTACTCTAAGATGAAAGAAGCAGTGGTGCCTTGTAGAACTGTAAATTGTGAATAGACATCTAGTATTATCTTTCATTAAGGAGTTATTTCCTTAGGCCTTGTTTGGTTTGGGGATTAAAGGGGGATACCCCCCTTTAATCCCCAAACAAGTTTTGGTGAGGGGAGGGGGGAATAGCTAGAACAGTTGCCCCCCCCCCCCCCCCCCCCCCCCCCCCCCACCCCCACCGGGTGGGTTTCCCAACCTTTTCCCCACCTGTTTTTTTTTTTTTTTTTTTTTTTTTTTTCAATTTAAAAAAATTTATAAAATTTTAAATTTTAAATTTTTTTAATAATTTTTTTTATAAACAGTAAAATATAAATTTTAATAATTTTTTTTAGTAAATATCTTAAATTCAATATTTAAAATCATACAAGTAAATTTTTTATTTGTTTTAAAAAATTATTATGGTTAAGGGCAATTTCGTCATTTCATATAATTACTATTTATTTCTCTTATTTTCCATTATCATACCAAACACATTTTTACAATAGTTCCAGCTAGTTCCCACATTTATACTTATCTCCGGTACAACTAGTTTTCTCTTATCCCACAACCAAACGAAGCCTTAGATAATTATAGTACATGATGTGAATGAAAAGGCCAGAAAGTTATGTTATCAAGTGCCTGCTGAATCTGTATTTAGTTGCGATTGCCTTCATGCAATGCGCAATATCTAATTTTTGTCTTATTACTCTAGGTGGTCAAAGTAATTTATGTTAGTGTACGATTAACGAATTGGATTATGAGCACTATGTCTAGCATAATACCTTCAAGTTGTCCTGCAAAAATTAAGTTTAAGACCATTTTGTGCCAACTCATTACATTTTAAATGTTGCATTTGGAGAAAATTTGTATGTCAGAATATCCATTCAACTTTCAAGTCTGATGCCAACAATAAGATGTGAGTACATGCAGTGGATTAGCATAATGCACTCATCCTCCTGTTCTTTGAATATGCATGCATGTATGCTTGAATATATTCATGCATGCATGTGTATATGTGTTTTCTAAAGTCAACCTATGTGCTGGAATTTGAGAATGGAAGTCTAGATGGATATGGATCTACTCTTCTTCCTTTTAGCAGAAAGTTATGTTGCTTTTGGCCCTTAGAAGTACTTGCGGCATCATATGAAAGATAATAAAAGCAGAAAAGGTGTGGGACAACCGGCCAAGCACAGCATGGACGGATAGGTATATACGTCGTGCCGGGCTTGACCAGTTGAGCATGAATGAATGTGGTCCATGCTCGCTTGGCACGGCCCACATTACACCTTAGGGAGAATGGAAATGTTTGGTGGGGAATCCTAAAACAAATAGGAGTGCTATCGAACGTGATGTTGGTCATGATTTTTGGAGACAGAGCTTAGTTTTTACAATGCTCAAAATATTCATTGCTTGTGTGATATGTAACTAATTACAGTATTTGTATGAATGACAGGAAAGAAAAATTAAGATTGGACTGGATGCGAATAAAATGCACGCATTCCGTTATCTCCTCATCCAGTTGTTGCTGCAAGTCCTCCTCCGACCAGACAAGTTCTTTGAGGCTGCAGTTGATCTTGTCATATGCTGCAAAAAGGCTTTCCCTGCTGCTTCTCATGGCGACTCCTCAGATGAGGATGAATATAATGGGAATGATGCACCCAAATTTATGGATGTGCTTTTAGATACCTTTTGTTCTCTCTTGCCTCATACATCAGGTCCTGCGTGTTTTGCTATCGAACAGGCAAGTTAAAAAAATTCAATGAGGGGGATATGTTGGCTCAAAGTTCTCTTTTTGTAAATTAAGTTCTTTCTGTTTTTATATTGTGGAGAAACAGAAAAACTTTTATGCTCATTTTGATTTAGAATACTTTTCTTATGGTAAAATTATAATTGTTGTATCTATTTGGCTAACTGTGTTTATAGTGCCTGCATTTTTGCCGTACTTAGGTTTAGTTTCTGAACCTTCTATTAGTCCCTTTAATTTTCCTTCAGTTTGCAGTTGCATTCTTGACTTTGTTTGACGTCTGATTATAGCTAGCTCAAGTTCTTAGCACGTAACCTTTTGTTGTAAAACGATTGTCTTATCCTCTGTTCCCTGTTCCAGATAAACTTAAAGAGGGAAGTCATTTGCAGGATAAATGGTTTAAATGGTCTTTTTTTAAGGTAGGGGTCGTTCCTAGAGCACCCGGCATAATGGATAACAGAGTCTGGAAGATAAAATAGGGTCAGGGATACGATTGCAAAATGTAGCAGTTCGATAACTATTGTTTAAGTGAAATGTTTGGGGACTTAATAGCAACTATCGCTCATGTATAGGGAGTATCCGTGCATTATCTCCTATAGAATTTTTATGCCAAGAGGCTTATTTTTGTATCGTAGAAATGGCCAATATGGTAAGTTCATTTTGAGACATCTGTTTTCCTTGCCCAGGTTTTTGGAGTCTTTTGTGATGAAATAACAGAACCAGGACTTCTTCAAATGCTGAAAATTGTGAGGAAAGATCTGAAACCCCGCAGGTCCAAGGCAGCTGGGAGTGATACTGATGAGGACGATGAAGACGATGATTTCATCGACATGGAAGACGCCAACGAAAGTGATTTTGGTGGTAGTGATGGTGATCATGCCGATGAGTCTGAGAAGAAGTTGGGCACTGATGATATGGACGAGGAGGTGAACAAAAATGAAGAAGTTGATTCGGAGAATATTGAAGCAGAAGTTAGGACTGAAAATGATGGAGGTATTGATGGTTCTGATGATTCAGATGCTATGGATGATGATGCCATGTTTAATATTGAGCCTCACCTTGGTCGGCTATTCAAGGAGCGCAAACTTTCTGGGAATGAGAGTTTCTACTCCCAGTTGATGCCTTTCAAGCTTCGCATTCTTTCATTACTGGAAATTTACCTGCACAAGAATCCAGGTAGCTTTGAGGTGCCACTAGCACCTCTGTTACTATGCTTTTAATTGGTGACTAATTGCTTAGATGCTATGGGTCAGTGGACAAAAAAGGGATAACTTATACTGCTTATTCTGCTGAATGTAGCATACTCAGAGAGAATCTTAAGATGGTTTTTCTGGACTTTCTGGTCAAATGAGTTATTCTACAATGACCCTGAGAAGCACCATTCTACCTAACCATTAGATTTGTTCTATCCTTTTGTTTCTAGTTATTTTGCAATGATAACAGGCATGTTTTTTTTACTACTTAATGCAGTGATCCATGCAATCACGATTCTTACTAATTAGGATTCTTACTAGTTAGGAGGTGATTCAGAATTTTCTTTATGCGGGGATATCCTTGGTTAGCCAGATAACTTAAGGACAAGAAACTGTCATCTCTGTTGAATTTTGTCTCTGAGATGAATGCCTCTGCTATGCAGTTTATTTTAACTAATATGTCTCTTTTTTCCCCTTTTTTTCTGGTTACCTACAAATTTGTGTTTCTAGATTTGTATTTTATGTTTTAATTAACTCTATAAAACCTATTTTTTAAAAAAAATTTGGAACAGGCAAGACTCAGGTGTTGACGGTGTGCTCTTCCTTAATTAAAGCTTTCGTGGATTCGTATATGGGCAATGGTAATGAGCAACTTCAACAACGGATAGGTGGAATAATACAAAAAAAGATATTCAAAGCTAAGGACTATCCTAGAGACGATAGCATTGATCTTTCTACTCTTGAAACCCTTTTGGGAAAGAGTGTGTGGTCAGCATCCCATTCGCGGTTCAAGGCTGTTGCTTCTTTGGCACAAAATTCTACTTTTTGGGTACTGAAGATCATAGATGCAAGAAGCTTCCCCAAACCTGAATTGGAAAGAGTGGTGGATGTATTTCGAAATACGTTGGTTGACTACTTCAATAATAAGAATTCCCGACTAAAGATGGGGTTTTTGAAAGAGGCCATTCGGAGGTATCCTTGGATTGGAGTTGAGATTTTTGGGTTCCTTTTGGAAAAATGTGGGAGTGCCAAACACGAATTCCGACGGGTTGAAACCCTTGATCTGTTAGACTGCATAATAAGATGTTTAGTCCTGACCAGCAAAGGGGAACAAGAAACAGATGGCGTGAGTGCATTGAAGTTGGTGAAGAAGCACTTACTGGCCATTTGCGAGTTGATCAGAGAGCTTCTTACGAATTGGCCAGAGAAGCAATCTAGGCGCAAAGAAGTGCGGCGATTTTGCATTCGGGTTCTAGATATAATCTTGAAGCTTAACCTCAAGAAAGCCTTCCTTAAGATCTTAAAGCCTGATGTCTATGCTCTCTGTCAGTCAAAGCTAGGGGATGCTTTTAAACCCTTCTTGACGCCGAATCAGTAAACTCAGATTTGGAGGTACTTCTCAGATGAAGGCAAGAGAGAGGTTATCGCGTTTCTTCTCTCCTGCAATTTTATTTCCCGATTTGGAATGACCTTTTTTTTACTTTAGTACCTAACATTATTAGTAGGACAACCAAATTTTAGATGGAGCGCCTGTTATTACGTCTTTATGCAATATTCTAGTGCCTCAATTTAATATAGTGTTCTTCTTTTCTTTTATGTTGCAGCTAATATCATTGAATAGTTCATTGAGGTTGCCGAGAAGGAGGGATCACTCGGTGCTTAAAATAATGGTGCAAATGGACTTTTTGATGCCATAATTTGTGGTCAGTCCATGAGGGTTCCTTTTTGTTTGGGATTGGATATCGCCCTCGAAATTCTACATATTTCTCTGATATTTAAATGAAACCGATGGAGTAGTTGGATGTTCCAATCTTGTGACCGCCATGAACAACAGAGCTCTGAGCACTGCGATTTGGTGAGTTTGGAAGTGATTATTATTATCATTATTATTATTATTTTGTGTTTTTTTGCTAGAAAATGCTTATTTATTATACCTTTAAATTTTGCTCTAGAGTAAGAAGGATCGCGAACTGCTTTTCTATACACTCTTATAATTGATAAAATGGGGGTTGAAAAGTGTTCAGTTTGCTGAGTCAGTTTTCTTTTTTTTCTCTGTGTCTTTTTTGACTGTAGTTGATTTTCTTGAGTAATTAGCCAATTGAATCCCTTGAGGGCAATGCGGTAACTCTTGTGACATGCCAAGTGTAGTAACGGCATGTCAAGTTGCAAAATTACGTCGGTGGGAGTTTTAGCTTCTTCTGAGTTGTGTACTATGCAGCATTGCTTGATTGTTCTGCGATGCTTTCTTTGCAGTTTGTGACCATCATCTGCAGAAATATTTTAGTTTTTCTTTTGTTTCAGGTGAAATTTATTTTTCTTTTGTTGTTTGTTTTCTATAGTTGTGAAGATAAAGTTCTTTCAATTTTGTCGTGAGTATATTCATTGTTAATATCTTACTTTTTTTTCTTCACTTTTCTACTTCCGGATGATGTTTTGGTAAGTTTGAGTTTTTACAGAAGGTGAAGTTCAGACAACAAAAGTGGTTTTTAACTGCCCAAAATTATTATTCGCTCTTTCATTTTTGATGAAACAAACGCACCAACCTCAGGGAGTTTTGTTTCTAGGAATATTCAAAACTGGGACCGGCTGTTTCCTGGGAATCCTGGTAGGTGGATCACTAATGAAATATTTATTACGATCATTCAAGTGACAAATTAATTATCGTTGGTTACTGCTGCTGGAGCTACAATAAAGTCTACGGAGGGACAACTTAAACTCAGAACAGAAATGGGCCTGAAAAACCTTTTATCAAACCTTTTATTCGTCCTGGTACCCGTCTTTTATTCGTCAATTTAGCCATTAATTTGAAGCCATTAATTTGAAGTAGTTGGGGTAGTAAAATCTCACTGCACCATAATTTGAGTTCACATTATCATAGGTTTTGGTTGATGCCATTTTCAATAGAGCATCTATTCCGAATTTAAGAGCGTGGCACCCCCTGCAGCAGCAGCAGCAGGGGCAGACAAACACTTGTTCGCTCACCTCTTCGTCTGAAGACTGTTGCTTGTAAACATGCAGACGGTACTCGGAGCCGTCTGTCTGCGTCTTCCTTCCATCTCTCTCTATCGTCGATGGCGATGGAGAAATTTGCAACGCAAGAACACTTGATTAGAGAGCTCAGATCTTTTCCTCCCAAATTTAGATACGTATTAAACCAATCAATTAATTATGAACCCTATCAAATACGGAACTAATTCACTCTTTTGGGTATGATGAGTACCAATCCACGTCGCATTTGCAAATTAATTTAAATGTTGACATAAATTTCAAGTTAAAAAAAATTCTGAATCTGAATTTTAAATTTCTATTTTTTAATTTATTTATTTATAAATTTGATTTGTTTCTCAGTATATTTTTAATTTAGTTATACATACATTTATTTGCAATCTACGCTCAAATTTTAAAATTCTGATTAGATTTAAAAATTTAAATTAAAATTTGAACTTATATTTAGTTTTTTGAATTTAAATTTAATTTTGAATGCCGCGCTAAGCGTATGTCCCTCCACTGGGTATACTCACCGCTCAGTAATAGTCACCTCCAAATATTTTAGACACAAACCCGCAAAAATAATATTTTTGTGGGAATCGAGCGACGTTGTGAGTGGGGGTGATCTCACCGGGGGTGACCATACCCACTCAGTCCAAGGCGGTGCGGTTACCGCAACGTGTAGTATGTTCCTCCGCGTCACGCGGTACGCTCACCTCCGCGTATTTGTGACCCCTTTTTTTTTTGCGCCAGCTCTCGGGGAAAAAATTATTTAACGCCGAATGAGTCGATGTTGTTTGCGTGGTAAGCTCACCGGTGTGACCGTACTCGAAAAAAAACCTGGGACTGTATTTTCACCCTCATCCCGTATGTTAATTGGTAGCATAGTATTTAATATAATTCACTCTTTTGGGTATGATGAGTACCAATCCACGTCGCATTTGCAAATTAATTTAAATGTTGATATAAATTTAAGTTAAAAAAAATTCTGAATCTGAATTTTAAATTTCTATTTTTAAATTTATTTATTTATAAATTTGATTTGTTTCTGAGTATATTTTTAATTTAGTTATACATACATTTATTTGCAATGTACGCTCAAATTTTAAAATTTTGATTAGATTAAAAATTTAAATTAAAATTTGAATTTATATTTAGTTTTTTGAATTTAAATTTAATTTTGAATGCCGCGCTAAGCGTATGTCCCTCCACTGGTTATACTCACCGCTCGGTAATAGTCACCTCCAAATATTTTAGACACAAACCCGCAAAAAAATTATTTTTGTGGGAATCGAGCGACGTTGTGAGTGGGGGTAATCTCACCGGGGGTGACCATACCCACTGAGTCCAGGGCGGTGCGGTTACCGCAACGTGTGGGGGGGTGACCATACCCACTGAGTCCAGTGCGGTGCGGTTACCGCAACGTGTGGTATGTTCCTCCGAGTCACAGGTACGCTCACCTCCGGGTATTTGTGACCCCATTTTTTTTTGCGCTAACTCTCGGGGAAAAAATTATTTCACACCGAATGAGTCGAAGTTGTTTGCGCGGTAACCTCACCGGAGTGACCGTACTCGAAAAAAAAAAAACTGGGGCTGTATTTTCACCCTCATCCCGTATGTTAATTGGTTAATCCCTGTGTAGCATAGTATTTAATATAATAATTATTTTTTTATTCCGTTGCTAATATTTTTTATAAATTATATATATATAATTTTAATATATATATATATATTGAAAAGAACATAAATAGTTGGTAAAAATATATCATTTATAAATTAAGAGCGTTGCATGTTATATACATCAGAATAAAATTTATTTTTTACAATTTTATACTTTTAAATATAATTTGTAACACTTAAAAAGTTAAAAAAAAAAGTGGCCAAAAGAGCTAGAAAAAATTGGATGTAAATATTACTAAAATATCCAACTTTGTGAGAGATTAAGAAAGGAGCAAATAAGAGGATAGTTTGGTCATAACAGATCGCGGAGATGCACGTGTCAGATTATTTTAAAGGGAGAATATCCAACTTTGTGAGTAGTAGTAGATTATTGTTTGTTATTAATTAATAATCTCACTCACTATTAATGACCCCCGCCCCGGCCCAATTTATTTACACGCTGCTCTGAGTACTCTCCTTCTTCCTCCTCCTCCTCCTCCACTTCACCTACCTGTCGCCGTATTAAATTGTGCGAACGTAGCAACGCCAAAATGCAGTTGGGTGGGCAATGCTTTTATTGCCCCCCCCTCCCTCTCACATCCCCATCATGCATTACTACTACTACTCTACTACTTCTACTTCTACTTCTATTCGCTCCTCCCTCCTCCCCATTTCCACCACCGCATTTACTGGGAAAGTTCTCGCCTTTGGCATTTTTCCCCTGACTTGGATTCAAGGGAACCCACACCCACACCCCCACCCCCCGCCCCCTCTGTGCTGCTACTGCTTTGGCTCGTTCCTGTTCATTTGGTCTTATTCGGAAAATTTGAGCTTTTATGAGCTTAAAGTGGGAGGGGGTTGGGATTTTACTGTATTTTGCTCTCCGTGCGTGATCCTCGAATTCTCGAAGAAGATATTATTGAGCCAAAATTAGATGGGGTCGAAGGAGATCCGGTCGCCGGAGACCGCCGCCGCTCCGGAGAGGTTGGTTTTGGATTATAAGCAGAGGAAGAAGCTGGGGATCCACTTCGCGGAGAGCGATGAGAGGCGTTTCCCCAAGGCGATCGGCGGGGAGTACGTGGCCGGCGGTACGACGCCGGTGAACATCAGGGGCAGGCCGATCGAAGATCTCTCCAAGACCGGCGGCTGGATCGCCGCTTTCTTCATCTTTGGTTTGTCACCACCACCGCCCCTGTTTCAGTCTTCTCTTCTCTGCACGAAAACAAATTCCTTATTTTAATTTCCGCAATTCAATTTAAATGCTCACACCGACTACTATTTGGTCTAAACAAAAAAAACAACAACATGTTCTCAGCTACTTTAGAAAACTGCACATACTTAAACAAAATTCTTTATTAGTGATGAATTGTTTTGTCCCTTCTATTTGACGCTCAAAGCAGTCTGAAGGCATCTCTTTCACTGATAGATTCTGGACCTGCTATTTCTTCCTTTTCCCTCGACTGACTGAGCTGATTTCTGAGTAATCTGTCGAACGCTGTTTATTGTTTGATTGATTCTAAGTCCAATACGACGGTCCGGTCTGACAGGTAATGAGATGGCAGAGAGGATGGCCTACTTTGGGCTGTCGGTTAATATGATCACATTCATGTTCTACAAGATGCACCGACCGTTTGCGAGCTCGGCTAATGCGGTGAACAACTTCCTGGGGATATCACAGGCCTCATCCGTCCTTGGCGGTTTTCTGGCCGATGCTTATCTTGGTAGATATTGGACTATCGCTTTATTCGCCACTATTTATCTTCTGGTAAATTCACGGACTCATAATTGACGATTTCCTTATTTCAGTTTTATCATCTTTCGTATAGCTGAAACACAACACAACACAACACAACCGTTGACTCTTGAAACTGGAGAGTTCCAGGAATCACTAACTGGAATACATACTTTACTGATAAGCAACTATTTTCACTCCATATCGTGTGCTGAACAATGTAAACTTTCATTAATTTACATGCATCTCTTTACCTTTTCACTGCATGGTGGGATAGTGTTTTACCTCTGTATATCCCTTTGGACTCGCAATGTTACAGATGTCGTAAGGTAACACAAACTACATTTGACTTGTTTTATGTGTTAGCTATACAATTAATGGTAGTGACTGAACTCTATTTCTTCAAATTGAAGCCCTCCTCCATTTTAAAGCCATGAAAGGTTTCGCAGCGCTCAGCTTTCTATCATTTCAGAATCTCATGTGGTTGACTAATCACAAACAACCCTATGTCCCATTTTCCAGGGTTTGACAGGAATAACATTATGTGCCACTATGAGAGTCTTCGTACCAAGCCAATCTGACTGTGATCAGTTATCTATACTCGTGGGCGCGTGTGAGCCTGCAAAGCCGTGGCAGATGCTATATCTATATGTAGTTCTTTACATCACAGCATTCGGAGCTGCAGGGATAAGGCCGTGCGTCTCATCATTTGGAGCCGACCAGTTTGATGAGAAGAGTAGAGACTACAAGGCTCACTTAGATCGATTCTTCAATTTTTTCTACCTCTCTGTTACAATCGGAGCGATTGCGGCCTTCACGATGGTTGTGTACATTCAGATGAAGCATGGATGGGGTTCGGCATTTGGCGCTCTGGCCATAGCAATGGGCATCTCAAATGCCGTTTTCTTTATAGGCACTCCATTGTATAGGCACAGGCTACCAGGTGGAAGCCCTCTCACAAGAGTAGGTCAGGTTCTGGTTGCCGCTTTTAGAAAGAGAAACGTCCCTTTCTCTGGCAGCGACTTTGTTGGACTTTATGAAGTCCCTGGTAATAGATCGGCCGTCAAGGGTAGCGGGAAGATAGACCACACAGATGATTTCAGGTACCCTATGCTTTATGAATTGATCGATTCTCGTATTTTTTACTAGGTGACTTCATGAACACCTTATTCTGCCCAGTTTTAACTTCTAAGTGCATGACTGTGTTGGGAACTCACGGTAGACGTTTAAACAGTTTTTTATTTTTTGTATACACAAACCTGCATTATAATCTAGTTACATTTATGAATGAGAGTTTGGCTAGCTTGTGTGCTTTCGAAAGCACATGAATAGTGCGTGCTTCCAACCTTTAGTCCTTAGATCTACTACTATTCCACCTAGCCCCACTAAGCCCTAGGCAACCAATAGTTAAAAAATTGAAAGCAGGCACTATTCATATGCTTTTAAAAGCACAGAAGCCCCACAATGTGTGTGTGTGTGTATAGAGTAGAGTTACCATACTCTTACGAGTATAGAGACCTTTATACTTATAAGTGGTTTTCAATAATAGAACTTCCGAATTGACGATCCATATCGTTATATCGTTGAATATAATTTAAAGCATTTGAAATATTTAGAAATCAAATTTCATAAATTTTCAAATTTATAATAAAATCGATCAAGTGGGTATAAAATGAATGGTCAAAATCAAACAATCTCCTAAAAATAGAGGATAGGGTTTTTAATTCAATATCAAAGTTATTGATCTTGATCTACACAATGAATAGAATTTTTTATTAAAAATTCAACAGATCTCAATTCTTGTACACCATTAACTTGGAAATGCTCCATACCGGCCGTTAAAAATATTAATTTTTATGATGTCAAAAGATTATAAAATTCATTTTCTAAAATATTTGAATGTTTTAAATTATGTTTAACGATATGGTTCGTCGATTTAGATGCTCCAACATTGAAAACGACTTTTGAGTACAAAAGTTTTCATACTCATGAGTCGTTTTTTATGATAGAGCATATGAATCGATGGCCTGATCCTTAAACATGATATAGAGTATTTGGAATACCTAGAAAATGAATTTTGTAATTTTTTAAAATTATTATAAAATCCATCAAGCGGTATGGATACTCGATTTGGAAGCTTAATTTCGAAACTAAGTACTCTTAATTATGTTTCATAATATGGATTGTCAATCGGAAGCTCTATTATCGAAAACGACTTGTGAGTACGAGAGTGGGTGTTCTAATAAAAGTACAGAGTACAAAGACCCGCGCCCCTTCCCCCCCCCCCCCCCCCCCCCCCCCCCCCTAATTCTAGATACAAAACCAAACTTTCTCCTTAAACTAATGGACTTTGATAATTACCCAGCCTAAGATAATGTATTCTTTGTAAGAAAGTACATTTTCAAGGGGTATATGTATGAAAGTTTAGATTTTTCAGCGGCATAGATGTAAATATATGACTCTGCAGGCACATATATAACTCTGTTTGGTTTTTTTGATGATAAGATGGTCATCATCAATATGAACTTGATGATGATTCAGGATATTTGGTTCTGTAGGTGTTTGGATAAGGCTGCTCTTCAGCTGGAAGAGGATGGCACTGATCCCAGCCCATGGAGGCTTTGCACAGTAACGCAAGTCGAAGAGGTTAAAATATTACTAAAACTTCTACCAATACCAGCTTGCACGATAATGCTGAGTGTAGTATTGACCGAGTATCTGACTCTCTCAGTCCAGCAAGCATACACTTTGAACACCCACATGGGTCACTTCAAACTCCCAGTTACATGCATGCCTGTCTTCCCTGGTCTCGCAATCTTTTTTATTTTAGCCCTATATTATTCGGCATTCGCCCCCTTGTCCCGCCGCATCACGGGCCACCCTCAAGGCGCATCTCAGCTTCAGAGAGTGGGCCTTGGGCTCGTGGTTTCTATTTTATCAGTAGCATGGGCTGGGGCTTTCGAGAGGTATAGAAGGAATTATGCTATCAAAAATGGTTATGAGGCTCTCTTTCTCACTCATATGCCTAATTTGAGTGCCTATTGGTTGTTGATTCAGTATTGCTTGATCGGAGTCGCCGAAGTGTTTTCCATTGTGGGTCTTTTAGAATTTCTTTATCAGGAGGCTCCTGATGCCATGCGAAGTGTCGGTTCTGCTTATGCTGCAGTGGCCGGCGGTTTGGGTTGTTTTGTTGCTACTATATTAAACAATATTATCAATTCCATCACTGGAAATGAGGATGAAGGGCGCTTACCATGGCTTTCCCAAAACATAAATTTCGGGAGGTTTGATTACTTGTATTGGTTGTTGGCCGTACTAAGTACGATCAACTTTTGTGCTTTCGTATATTTCGCAAAGAGATACAAATACAGGGTTCGGAAGGTCGTTGAGATGGGGGTAACAAATGGAAGCACGACCTTTAGTTCATCTGAGAGCAAGTAGAGTGGTAGATTTATCTGTAGTTGATGCAGCATGATATATTGATATTTACAAGTTGTCATTTATTTTATTTGGTAAATTGGGACCTAGTTAGCTAGTGTTGGATCATTTATAACGATTAGGAAACTAGAAAAAAAAACGCAAATTAGTTAAATGTTGCACTCTATTTAGTCCCATAGTTTTCCTTTTTGTGTGTTCAAAATTAGTTGCAGCTTTATTGTACCTGGAGCTGCAGAGCTTCTCTAGGATTGAGAACTTTGTTCCTGAGATGTTAGTGTTATGGATGTTATAAATTTATGTGCAGAATATAACTTGTTTTTCAATTTCATTGTGGTATATTTTGAATGTGCCTTATTACTGCCGTGGCAAGGAAGATAATCTTCTATATAGCCTTGGTCATGGTATCTTTTAAATTAGCTTTTGCCTCTTGGAAATGGTTTCATGGACTTTTCCTTTTGTTGAATGACCTTCTAGACGTCATTATGCCAAAAATATCTCAAAATTCGGTAATGAATTTTACAACTAATTTTAACTAAACAAGCCCTTCTATTTTCAGAAATTACTCAACAGAGGAGTTATGAATTTGACACTACCTTGCACGACATTAAGTCTTACAGTTAATCAAATTTATATGGCTAAACTGAAGTTTTCAGTATGTTGTTAACAGTGTAGGAGAGTTAGGACTGATGATGGGCACGGAAAGATTGAAAGCCCACAAGATTGAGGCTATCAAAGAACAGGCCGAGGTCGGTCTCAGTTTATGATACGCAACTGCTGTAATAAGCTCATTCCATGTATGTTATATTAGTAGCCTTCTCAAAGTGCTGCTACTTGAAGAGCTATCTCATTACGTACTCCTTATTGACATGCAAACTAGATAGTAACTAACCATGAAATGCATCTTACATGTTTAACGTAAATGACTGAAGAGACGACTAACTGCTAATTGATAAGCAATTCAACAAAGCAAGAAACAGGGATGGCATTGCAAATGTTTAATCTAAATAATCACAACTGATCATTTGTAGTTACAAGCTCTAAGGAGGACAAAAATAGAAAGAAACTTCTAGTCATGATTCTACCATTCTAACTAGAGTTGAGAAAAGAACCTGGTTAGCTGATATATGTAATCCTGGGATGATCTTATTCTCTAGCACCAAAAATTTGTTGCAGATTTTCATGCTAGACTAAAGAAGGACCTTGAGAAGAAGATGAAATGACCTCCAAGGGGAAATAGACTAGGCTGAGCCATTTGCTACTGCAAAAACAGTGAGACTTGTTACCACAAATTGTAGCTCATTTAAAATACCAAAGCCCAATGTTAGATGAAATAATCAATTAAAGAAATGATGGAGCAAGTTGATGAGATTTACCTTATCACTAACTGGAACCAAAAAGAGTTAGTTGCTGAATTTTCGTGTTTTGTTCCGATGGCGCCTATAAGATCAGCTGGTTCATCAGAATTCATTCAACACAAAGATAATTGAAAACAATAGATAATGAATGTTGTGTTAGTACACTAAATCATATGAAAGCACATATATCAACCATTCAGAATTCCCTTACTTATTCTCGAGTGCATTTAAGTATCACAAACAGGCATAAACAAGAGGGACTACTACAGTGGTATAAGTACCTACAGTGGTATCACAACAGGTAAAAGCAAGAGAAACTATCTACAACGGTATATGTATAACATTATAGCTAATTTTGCGTATGCTATTATATGTCTGGGAGGATTCCCCAAGTTTTCAGAGAGATTGGCCAGATATTTTGAGACAGTTACACCAGGGTGGTATAATTGTTTTCTGAAGGTATCTTAGCATTTGATCAGCAACCCAAAATTCTACTACTACTGCAAACACCACTCTTATAGATAATGCATATTCTACAAGATGGGCATATCCTCAAGGCGAACGCTTCTATTGAAAACATAAATGATAATCATTTTCTTTTCAAAATAGTAAGGATTTAGTTACAAAGAATGCATGGCATTAATAGGATTACACACTCACCTGAACAAGGTAGATCTCTGCCAGAGTTCATCTTGATAACCTTTTAATTCTCTTCCTGGACAATAAGAATGCAAAGCCCTCTATGGCGAGCTTAATTTGAAAATCCAAATATATGCACATTAACAGCTAATTTTTCAATTGCTTCAATGCTGCCACAACATGCTTCATTGAGGGCCGAAAAGATAGGGACTCCACAGTGCAGGACAGCCCAAGCCTCAACATCTCAACCAACTTCTCCTTCGGCCCAGCCTCCCACAATCCACTATCAAAAAACTCACCTGCCCGTTCCTCTTGCGTTAACATCCTTCCCCATGCCACAACCGTAAACCCATTACCATACTGCGAGAATGACGGATCCAATGACCTCTTCCCAGACATCAACTCCATGAGCACAACTCCAAAACTATAAACATCAGATTTATCAGAAACTCTACACGTAGTTGCATACTCGGGCGCAACGTACCCAAATGTCCCAGCAACATCAGTAGTAGCATGAGTCTCGGAAACTTCTAGAAGCCTCGCCAAGCCAAAATCTGATAGATAAGCGTTGAGCTTTTCGTCAAGCAAGATGTTACTCGGTTTGATGTCCCTGTGGACGATTCGGGGGATGCAAGAGTAGTGAAGGTAAGCCAATGCTTGGGCCACATCAAGTGCTATCTTATGGATCTCTACCCAGCTCATTTTTCTATTTGCCATGTTGCGTATGAATGCCTCGAGATTTCCACCGGAGAGATAATTATAGATCAAGAACATGTCAGATTCCCCCCTATGGTACCCAATAAGGGTTACGAGATTCTTGTGTCTAATCCTACCTAGCGTCCGTATCTCAGCATCGAATTGCCGAAGGCCTTGGAACTTACCTATAGAGAGCCTCTTCACTGCGACCGAAAAACCAGGAACAAGCTCTGCCTTGTAGGTTGCCCCAAATCCTCCGGTTCCTATTAAATTCTGAATACTGAAATTACTTGTTGCTTGTACTACATTATCATAAGTTAATTCTGCAGGAGTGTCCATGAAGGTCACGACCACTTTTCTCCTTGCGCTTGCAATCTTTACGTGTTTCCTTTTTCCATAGATGAGGAAAAGAAACAATACTAGGAGAACAGAGAGAATGATACAGACTGAAGCAACTGCTGCCATTACAAAGGACTTCAACCTAGTCTTTCGGCGATTCCATTTTTGAGCATCGTCCTGAATAGGGATTTCGGATTGTAAGGAGGTGTTTAAACTCACACACGGCTGCAGAAAATGATTACCCTTGAAGAATTTGCAGTCATTTGAGTGTCTAAGATAAGGAATATTTCCTGAGAGGTTGTTAAAGGAAACATCCAACGTCATTAGTTGGGTGAGTGAACTGAAATTCCGAGGGATACTTCCTGAGAGCCTGTTGTGATCAAGCAAAAGAATTTGAAGATTTGGAACATCTGATAAGCTTGATGGGATGCTTCCAATCAGAGAATTTCTCGACAAATCTAAAAAAGTAAGAGAAGCTAAATTACCAATTTGAACTGGAATTTCTCCGGATAAATTGTTCCACCTCAAATCAAGGTGTTCGAGCAAATGCAAGTCTTTAATGTTGGATGAAATTGGTCCACTAAATTGATTATTAGTTGCTTCAAAACTCCGAAGGAACAAACAGCCAGTGAGTGGCTCGACAATGCCGGGTATCTGATTAACACTCAAATTAACTGCGAATCCGCTCCCACCATCACAAAATCCAAAAAAAGCACTTGAAAGCGACCCATCAAACACATTGTTGTTGAGCAACAAACCATAAGAAAAGTTACTATGAAGAGCAAGGGAGAAAGATGGCACAGACCCACTAAAGCCATTCCAGCTGAAATCATGCAGAACAACAAGATCTTCACCCAAGATTGATCCAAAAGGATTACCCTTCAAGGAACTTTGAAGGAAACTTTCATAGTATTGCGTCAAAACACCTTCCCCAACCGAAAACCCAATATTCTCCCCATCTGAGAATAGACTGTTTGAACAACCACTCTCTGGCGATTTCATAGTAGAGCCAGACAACGAGTTCCGACTAACATTGAAATAAATCATGCATCCAAATCGAACAGAGAACGGCACCGAACCTTGCAGATAATTCGAGCTCAAATCGAGAAAGGTGAGATTTCGGCACATTCCGAGCCATTCAGGAATCACACCACTAATGTAGTTCTGCCCCAGATTAAGAATCCTCAAACTACACGAACTATTTCGATAACTCGGAAGTTTCCCATCAAGATTTGCTCTCGGAGCCCAAAGGATCTCAAGGCTCGAAATCGAAACAACCTCCGGCGGAATCGCCCCAACAAACGCATTAAACTCCTCCTCACCACTACTTGTGCTAATACTACTCGAAATCATCGATGACCTATTATTCATAGAGTCGATATCCATCAAATCAGTGAGAACAAGAACAGAGAGCTCGCGGCAATTCCCGAGCTCCTTCGGTATCCTATCAGTGAGGCTATTTTGCGAGACATCAAGGACGCGGAGGCGCGATAGCCATCCGAGTTGGGCCGGTATCTGACCTTCTAGAATGTTGTGGTCCAGCAGCAGAGTCCGGAGATTGGAGCATTTCCCGATCTCCGGTGGGATGCTATCAATGAGGAGATTACCGGAGAGCTTCAAATGAGCAAGAAATCGGCAGGAACCAGAGGGACCAATCTTGATCCCTCCAGTGAGCCGGTTGAACGACAGGTCCAGCGATTCGAGCCTCGAGAACCCGATCAAGTTCTCCGGTATCAGGCCGGAGAGGGAGTTGTAGGAAAGATCTAGAACGCGGAGAGAAGGGAGGAAGCTTATCTCGGCGGGGATCTTCCCCGAGAAGTTGTTGCTTCCGAGGTCGAGGAGCTCTAGACGGCGGAGGCTGCCGAAGGGGGGCGCCGGGATCTCGCCGGAGAATGCGTTTCCGGCGAGGGCGAGGGCGCGGAGCTCGGAGAGGCTGAACACGGCGACGGGAAGGGTTCCGGCGAGGGAGCCGCCGGTGAGGTTGAGGGAGGCGACGCGGCCGGAGGCGGCGGAGCAGGTGACGCCCCTCCACCGGCAGTGGTGGCGTGGTGCGGCGGCGGAGGGGTCCCAGCCGGAGAGGAGGGCGGAGGGATCGAGGGTTATGGAGCGCTTCATGGCGAGGAGGGCGGCGAGCTCATCCGCTGATGAAGGATCCAACGACGCCGAAGCGGGGAGTGAGGAAGAAGAGAGAGTGAGCAGGAGGAGGAGGAGAATGACGGGCGCAGGCGCCATTGGTGATGGAGAGGAGGAGGAGGAGGAGGAGGAGGAGGAGGAGGAGATAGCTAGAGATCCATGTTCGCCGGCGAATGTCAGGTTGGCGATGGTCCCACCGCCGCCGGAAAAACAGAGCACGGTAATGGGGATTCCGGGAGAGCGAACAGGTGGCTGCGGAGGGGAAGAAGAAGAAGAGTGTAGTAGTAGTAGTAGTAGTAGTAATAGTAGTAGAAGAGAAGTAGAGAGAAAAGGTGAGAAAAAAATAATAATAATTGGAGGGGGAGGGATTTGAGAATATTTTTTTAACCGGAAACAATCTACGGACACTCGCATATACTTTTTAGCGCTTCACAAGTCACAACCTTTAATTTGAAAATCTATTTCTTTTTCACAAGCGGTACGACAGGTGCTCTAGTCCAACTGTTGCTCGGCCCTACGATCATGTGCGCCAGTAGTATACTTGAGCATCAATTATTGTCGAATCCCAGAGCGACATTAATAGGAAGAAAAAGCCTTTCCCAGCAGAGATGTATATACTACATGCGGGACTTTGAAGTATGAGAAACAAAAATATTATTACCATCAAAATTATCCTTATCATCTCTTAAAAAAAACTTTTGAATTATTATTATTATTATTATTTTTGTTATTAACTAAAAAAGTTGGTTTCATTTGATACAGCCTCTCACATGCTTGATGAGCTAAGATGGATTATCTCAACGTGCAAATAAAACAATTATCTAAAATATCAATCTAATAAAAAGCAGTTTTATGAGTAATTTTACTCCGTTATTTTAATTGTTTCTTTTGCACGAGAAGATAATTATTGTGAATGTGAAATAGACAAAAGTACGTAATACTCAGGCGCTCTTCTAAATTGACCACGTGAAGTTTTGATAGATTTTAGAAACTCGGTAACAAAACATGGCGGTTGGATAAAGAAATTCAGATCCACATAGCAGAGAGAGAGAGATGATGCACATAGAAAGGACAGATGATTAGTTTATAATTACAAAGTGATGTGTGAGATTGGAAGGGAAATGTTAGGCCTATGGAGATATCATCGCTAAGACTATGTGACACGTGCATTACTGATAGTGTTGGTACTAGGTCATAGTAGGGGACTATAAGCAATGCAACCAAATAGACATGTAGGGACTAGCTAATAAATGGAACAAAAGCTTGTTTTGTAAAAGGAAAATGCTACTTGTACACCCGTAAGAGGTGTACATCTCACACCCCCACCCATCTAAGAGTGGGGGTGTGATGAGGGGTCACTTGATGTGACCCGTAAAAAACATCGCCACCATTAAAGGGGTGGAGATGTAGGATGTACACCCCTTCGGGGTGTACATGTAGCAATCCTCCTGGTAAAAATGCTCAAATAGTTTAGAGAGAGAGAGAGAGAGAGGAAACAAAAAAAACAAAAAAAAAAGAAAAAAAGAATAAAAAAAGACTTCATAATTATTTTTGTTTAATAAAAGCCACCTATCACCTGACTAATTAACAGAGAGTTGTTCTTAGGTTCTTTCTGTCCCACTGCCCTTCCTAACTTAATTTACTCTACTACCCACTAAACATCTTCCTATAGCTCCTCTATCCTAAAATATGCATCTGCAGATTAAACCTGTGTATTACTCTTCACAAAAATTCATTACACTGTGTTTTTAAGACTAGTCTTAGCTAAGTAGTGATATTATACTAACTATATGTATGATAATATCAAATGGAAGAGATATTGCTTATCATTGGACCTATGATTTTCCCATACTGCTAAATTTATGATAGGGTACTACTACAGGTCTATTTTGTAGAGTAATGTTATTATGAGTTGTTGATATGTTGATATAGCATGATATGAAATCTTTTATTTGTTCACACACAGTTTAAAACACACCATAAATATTTGCTAATATATTAACAATCAATAAATACAATATTTTAGAGGAAACCAGAAGCATCTCTCAACACTACTGTTGTTTAATGTGAATAAAAAGTTAAGGGGCACACAAGACAATGTAGACTTTGTTTATTGCAGTGGGTACCATACTACCAAGAGAGAGACCATGCCACTGGGTTTCTTTGTTTTGAAGCTTCACATGCCCTACAGCAAGAATTATTAAAATGTTTTCTCCTTCCTCATCCACAAACGCAACCAAAAAGGGCTCTGATCCAAGTGCAAAAGGACATGAGAAAGGGAGTAAAAAGGCTTTTCAATTAATGCAAGGCCATGTAATTGGGTCCCTTCACCCCATGGAGAGATTATTGCCTCAACTCGGTGCACTCGTATATCCATGCACCCTCTACCCATCAGGGCATCAATCCTCTGTCACATCTCGAACTTTAGTTTCTATCATAACCTTTTTGTGCGCCCAAAGAGTGGATTGGCAAATTGAGTCTTAAAAGTGAGTGCAGGACTGCAGGCAATAGCATCCCCTTGTGTTTGTAGGGCATCATTTTGATGTCAATGGAAAAGAGGAAAACAATGTCAAATCAAAAGGGAACCTTAATCCAAGGATTTAGTATATCCTTGGACAAAGGAGTACAATATATGCAGCTTACAATAGGGTGTACAAGCAGCATTTTTCAGTAAGAAAACGTATCTTGATTAAATACTATAAGATGGCAACAATGTTGGAGAAATGTAAATAGTAGATACATCTACTTTTAACGTAACCATCTCCTAAATTCAAAGAATTGACACTAGGGTTCGTAATGATAAACCACTGTAAACTACTATTCTTCCAGCCTAATTTGTTCTATACGAGACTGAAAATTAGTAGTGGAAAAAAGAAAAGAAAAGAAAAAAACTCCAAAAGGATGTGCTTCTAAGAACTTTCCTCAAATTACTGCTCTTTGGGACCAACCACATCAAAAGAAAAGCAACCGACCAACCAAGCATATTTATGCACAGTAAATATGGACATAACGACCGAAAATTATACACTTAGTTTCGCAAATATTGTAGTACTAAAATTTCTCTGTGCCAATCCAATTATTGTACCGCTGTACTAAAATTTAAGAGGAAATATTGGTAGTGGCAGCAACTAAGCACGCATATCTCAGGAAAACAGATAAAAAAAAATAAATAAATAAATAAAAAATGTAAGGACATGCCAAAAGAAAGGGTAGTGCATAAGGTGAACGAAAGGAATCAAAAGCATGGGAAATATATATACATAATATTTAACTGAAACCAAAACCTTATTTCCCGGGCCAATGCAGTGAAACACCACCCAATCAGTTGTCACGACATGAGATGTGAGATACTAAACACCAAGAATCAAGCTGAATGTCTGTGTGCATATGCATGTGCATGTGCATGTGTGTGCAGGGCATCCCCTTTCTCTCTCATCACACACACACACACGAAATCCTCAGATAAGAAGAAAAGATTCCTTCCCCGTGCCTCCTCCAATAACATACAATAACCCACACATCCACTACAATAAGACGTCAACACAGAAACCAATTGGGACCACCCTGCCAACTTGATAGCCTTCATTGGCTCATTTCGTAGTGAGGAAAAAAAGGGTTTTATATGAAAGAGGTCCATGCTTAATTACTCTCTCCCTGATCTTTTTGTTGGTGGGATGCATCAAAGAAAAGACGCTTTGGACCAATGGAAGTTGAGGAAATAGAGTTAAGAAAAGGGTAGTGAGAGGCTCCCCACCAATGAGAACATGGCTGCAAATAAAGCATCAGAGCAATATACAAAGTTGGTAAAAGTTATGGGGCCAATGTGATTGAACAGAGTGGACCAGCTGGGAGAAGAGAGAGACATGGTTCTTATTCAATCCAAACTCATCAACCTCGAGGAAGTTTCCTATATAGAGTATATACATGATTAGATTAACGTGAATGGGAAATCTAGCTTTATTGTTGTTTTCAGGTTGGACCTTTGTCTTCCACAACTAGTCAATATAGTTTACTAACCTACCACCAAAAATGAATAACACAAAGGATTGAACAAATCTAGCAAACTAGCTAATTTCCCCCATTATTAACATGCTATTTGTTGGCCCAAAAGAGAATGATACAATGGATTGAAAGAATCCAGCTAACTAGCTAGTTTTCCCAATTATTAACACGTTATTTGTCGGTCATGTGTACCCTTTTTTATTGTTTCGATCCAAGTGTTACCTTGTGATAACTATCAATTAACTCATGAAGCCTTATATTCGCTCCCTCCTTTTTTCTGTCTGCTTCTCTGTCGAGTCTTGAAGGTAGTGAGCAACACAACAAAAGGGAGCTTTCACAACTAAGAAATTGTTTGCTAGTTGGAAGATGAATGGAACTAACATCAATAAATCAATTGTAAAGAAAGAAAGTCCCACCACATGGGTCATGATCACTCCTATTCCATGTCAGACAAGCCTATCTTTTAAATTCTTTTGAAAGGTCCCTTTCCTCAAAAAAAAAAAAAAAAAAAAAAAAAAAATCTTTTGAAAGGTCTGCCTTATAAATTCTAAATAGGTAATTTATTCACATTGAGAGCTACGTGCTCCAAATTATTAGGCATTTCCGATTCTCTTTGACCAGCAGTCTTTAATAGTTATCTTACAAAAATCCATCCTCTTTTTCTTTCCTCTCTGACTTTTTAGCATTAGATCCAATAACGTCTTTCTAGATTAATCAAGAATATTGTAAGTTGGAAAGGTCCATCTCAACCAAATCAAAGGACAAATAATTCGATTCTAACAAAAGGAAAAAAAAAAAAAAAAGAAAAAAAAAAGAAAAAAAAAAGCATAAAAGCTATCAACTACCATAATATTATTTTGGGTTACAAAAATATTAAAAATTATAAAAGTGTGATATTTTTCTTAATTTGAAATATTATATAATCTATACTGGTTCACTGTTAAGTGTGAATTTTTTTTCTTCACAACGAATGTCATTTTTTTAGGACAGACACTGAGTGTGATTCCTATATGAAAGAATGGGTGGGTGTTAAGATATAGCAGCATTCCGAACTCTAGACTCTCTATGTAGGGAAATGGCTGAGTCAAATATGGCATCATGAGAAGTATACATGAATGGAGAATAAATCTCACTTGGGACATTTTAGAGAGAGAAACGGAGGGATCGAGGGAGAGCACTTAATATGAATGCCTCTTTTGAAAGTCTCGAACGTGATCATTGAACCGATGCCTAAGGTTTCAAAGATTCAACTAATAGAGAGTAACAACCAGTCAACCATTCAAGGACTATTCAGATAAGGAGATGACATCTTTTTGGGCAACCTTTTTTTTTCCTGCCACTAACCGCTAAATTGAAACTTGAAAGGGGCTTCCTTGTGCTCTCTACCTATGTATAGAATGTAGTCGGCTCTAAGCAGAAAGGTAGACAACTTACTAAACTGGAGCCAAGGCTGTAAATGGACCCAAACAACCCGCATACATATGCTATCTCAATCAGACCTATTATCAAGGTTGGATTCAATAAACTAGTAACAGCTTGTACAAAAAAAAAGAAACAAGGATTTAGATATGGAGTTGGATTAGATTCCATATAGTTCACTCAAGCCTGACCTAGCATCTTAACTTTGCCCCAAAGTACCAATCCAGAAGCAGCTTCCATTTTCATGTGTAAACACCCCCGTCACAGGGTTTTATCGACTCATTTAATAAACTAGCCAAGCTTAAGCTTACTACATATTGCTCATGTTTGATTGAATTAATCTCAAAATCTAGAACTGTAAATGATAAATAGAGCTTACACACTTTTAGTAATGATGATTTATATTAAAAATATGTAATTGCTTTAAGAAATATATCTCAGGTCAGAGGAAATATGTTTAATTTTAGTAAAAGTTCTTATAGATAAAAAAACCCTTCCAACTTCCTTCTTCAAATAATTATTTAATCAAATTGTGCACAAGCACCAAGACCTTGACTTGAAATGTTACGAGACATGGAACTAAACTAGATTGTCTTGATTATAAATGGGCCACGGTTGGTTTAGCTCGGCTCAGTAGTTTTCGGTTTGCTTAAATCCCATCCTAGCTAAACTAGTAACGTTTTCAAATCACACATCAACAAGGAGATAATCAGAAAAGTGTAGATATACAGCTAGAACAAAGAATAAAGTAAGTAGCCAACTTTATTACAGTGATTAGTGATATCTTCAAGCTAGGTACGTTGAACCTAAAGATCATGCCGCATGGTTAAAAAATAAAAGGCCGCCTGGTTAAAAAAAAAAAGAAGCTACACTAATGATGTCATAGTTTCATGAGAAGTTCATTCATTATGACAGCTAAGAACAATTCATGTTAAACTGGCTTTTGAAACAAATGAGATAGTGAAACTTTACCTGATTCATTGAGATTCTCCATCTTATTTACTACAGGATACTTAAATATTCATGAGAAACCTTGTGGCGCGAATTTGAATATCATCTGCTGGATATAGAGCTGCAGAAAAATAAGCTTCTTAGGACATGGAACTATTGTTTAGAATGTTAAAATTGAATCAATATGATCAGTATGGATCTACTTACCAATTAAAGTTGAGATTACTACCAAAAGGAGCATGCAAATGAAAAGGTTTCAGACACAAAAATTGCACATGCCTTTCCATTTGAGCAGCAAGTGGATGTCTTCAAATGGAAAAATTCAAGATATAGTTGATGGGCATAAAGCATGCAACAAGAGATTGAGAAATTATTTTACACAGCTGATCTGAAAGTTTTTAACAATAACAGTTAAAGGATAAAAATCACACTCAAAAATCCCTAATCTATTAGTTGCAAGCATGTTATACAACAGTTTATTCACCAGCAACACCGGCAAGTCACAAGGTTAATCTGAACGCATTAGCTCTTACTCTTCCTACAAACATTTAGTATACAAGAAAACTTTTTGTAATAGGCTCGATATCTGGAATGGGAAATAGGATCATTGGTTTCCATATTTTGGACCCCCGTCAGGCCCCCTCTTATCGTCCCATCCTCTTACCCATGGTTGACCAGGAGATGAACGAGTCTCTGGAGCTGCATGCTTGTTGAGGTTTTCCATAATCTTCAATCGAATAGCAGTAAATATCTACTCAACATTAAAATAAAAGTCAATAACTTGAAAACTAGATCAGATTATAAGAAGAAAAGTAGTATTTGCTAGTTTCATATGACATACAGGATTACAGGTTACTGGCTCTGGCGGTTCCTCTTGGCCCATGAGCCACTTCCACAAATCTGGATTTTCCTGGGGAATCAACTATAAAGGCATCTGAGTAAATCAAACTAAAAGCAGTTAAGTTGAACTTATGTGATGTTGTCAATTAAACAAGAAGGTATTATTGATGGGAAAGTCATGGACTCGTGATTAGACAAATGAAGACATAAAACAAATTGCCTTTGTGTACCCATAAAATGGAAAAGGAGAACTCACTCCATCTAGTTAATTTCATCAGAGCTCCAATAAAGAAACACATATTGGACAACCTTATTGTACCTCCTAATCCATCAGAAGATCATCAAAATGATCTTTTCATTGATTCTACATGAAAACCTGTTCCAAATCTAGATGCAAGCTGAGCCATATACCGATCCATTCTTTGCATCATCAAATCCCTCAAAAGAGTTCACAAATCATATCAGGCTAAAAACCATAATTAAGAGCAATTGAGATGAAATTCTTGAAGCAGTTGTCCAGAGGTCTCATGTTCAGATCTACCACCAAAATATGAAAAATTGACAGATATTTCCGGTTTCAATGAATATCAAGAACTAATATTTCTAACAAATAAGATCCGCCCGCGGAACAAATCAGCTGATGAAAAATAAAATTGTACTAATTAATTTGATACTATTTTCATAAACTTTAGGGATTATTATTAGACTTGAGGATAGAAAAAGCGTCTAGAGAGCCTATGAATTAGTTTACAGCGTCTTTAGCTTACGAGCTTAGGTTTTATTTATTTTGAATCTTGTTAAGATAAAAAAGTCAATAATTTTCTTTTGACTCCTAACTAAAAATCTTATTCTTTTACTAGATGGATTAACAAAAAGTCTAGACATTTCAGAACTTTGTTTTCATGCCAGGTTAGTGTCTGTTGACGGTAGTAATTCTTTTTGATCAATTTTGAGAGTGAAATAAATCGCTTTTCATCCATTCTCTTCTTCTTTAGCTACTCTTCCTCTATGTGATCCCTTCCCTTAAGAATTACCTTGTACTACTATCTTCCAAGAGCAAATTTCAAAAGTAGGTTTCCTTTTTTAATCAAGCTAGTAACATGAAAATTACTAATTGAATCAATCTTCTATTTTTTTCCCTATATGCAACATCCAGAGTACAGACAAGGTTTAGTAAATAGTTTAGAGCACTATCTATCATCAAAATTGTGGCAAGCAAACAAAGTAAATAGTACAAGCCTATCAAGAAAGAATATTGAATCAGCGAGCTTTGCATTCTTTATGCAGGTTGAAAGTTCATCAGCCACAAAACAAGAGAAGCATTTCTACCCTATAGAGGCACGAGTCTTTCCCAAGACCCAATGTCATGAAGAGATAAAGCAATTGGAGCAAACAACAAGTTGAAGAAATAATGCCAAACAAAATTTACAAGAGATACAGTAAATGTAAGAAGACAATAAGAGGGAAAGTGTGAGAGATTAACTCTAATTGTATCTAGTAAGACCAACATGAAAGTAACAATGTGGCAATATCAAGGATTAACTGGTACATCACTTCATCCTCCCTAAGTAGTAAAATAAGAAGGTCACATCGACAACCAGAGACGACTTTTGAAACATTTATTGTGTACCAGTATGTTAGATGTGACCAAAACATTTTACATAGATATAGAAACACATGCAAAAGAATATAAACACGATACAGGTACCGAAACCAACACTAGACAAATTTCAATTCAAAAGCTAAAGTAGCAAAGCGTAACTGCTGTTAAGCCAAATAAACTTGCCGCGCCAATCCCTTATATGCAAAGCAAAGCTAGCCATCACTATAAAGTAAAGTTGGCAACCCTTAGCAAATGCCACAGAACAAACCTCATCTCCGTCTCAGTTCGACCATACTACAAATCATCAGATGCAAGCATAATAAGGAATCACAACCGCTACTCATCAAAAATTTCGTTCAGAGCAGAAAAAAATAGTAACAACAAAGGAAGGGCAGGTGCAAGCCAATTTGTTATTTAAATTACCAGGTCAAGAACATCAACAAGGGCTCTGATTCGGAGCTCGTCCATTGAATGGATATTCTCCTCCACATAATTCCCCAGAACCAAATCTAGCTCGAGAAACCCCCGTTGCCTGCTTCTATACAGCAATCTACACGTAAAAATGCGCAAACCTTAGGGTTTCAGCAAGCTCAAACGCAACCGGATCTAATCACCATGGACAGAACATTAGACCTGTTAAAAAGTCGGCGCTTGCTCTCTTCGTTAGAGAGGTCGACGTCAAGCGATTCGCCATTGGAGGAGAAGCGGGAGATCGATCCAAGATGAAATCTGAGCAAAATTACGGCGAAAAAAAAAGGGAATTGAAATAGGAAAGGAAAAGGAAAAGGATAAGAAATTCGATTGAAGGCGGAGGAGATTGCGATCTGATGATGAGAGACAAGGGAAGAGAGATGTTACCTCGGAAGAGCTTGTGGAGCTCTCGCGGGATTTAGGGTTAGGGTTCGGGGGAGTCGAAGCAGAGCTCTTCGCAGGGTCGCCATGGACAACAACGGAATGGAATGAGCGCGAGAGGAGTGCACCTGACAGAGAGATGTAATGGGTCGGAATAATTAATATTTATTTAATATATAAAATAAATTACTTTAAGAGATATGAAAGTTGAGATGGCCGAGTTGGTCTAAGGCGCCAGATTAAGGTTCTGGTCCGAAAGGGCGTGGGTTCAAATCCCACTCTCAACAACCAATCATTTTTTTTTTATCTTCACTTTTTACCATGATTTTCTCTACATCATATTTGCTATACGATTGTCAACGTCCCACGTTGATACTGAATTTAAGCTATTACAAGACATATGATCTTTTAGCCACAAAGCCTGCTTATTTCTTTCGGATTACCCTGTTTATTTTAACTCATCAAAGATTTTGCATGCATCAATATCGTCCACAAAAAGGTGCAACAATCCGGAATCAAGTTATGCAACAGATAATTGTCTACATATAGAAAAAAAAAGACCGCTTCCGAATTATTGCAATTACCGATAATACACAGCAGAAACATCCTGCAAGTGCAATGCAGTTTCTGAGTTCACTTGATCCACCAACTCTTGTTTTTAGCTTAAAGCTTGAGATTTCGCCTGATCAACCAACTCTCGCTTAAAGCTTGATCAGATTACTTGCGACCGCTCTTTTCCTCGATACCGGACTGGGCAAATCTTCTTCTGAGGACTTCAAGAACCTCCTCTATCTTCACATCCTTCGCTGTAAGCAATACCATTGCATGATAAAGCAGATCGGCCATCTCTGATGCCGTGCGAGATCTATCCTCGCCCTCAAGCAGTGTCTGAACTAGTTCTACTGCCTCCTCACTGCCATGAATACCATAAAATTGCGGGGAATGGCAATCAGAAGTTTTAAAAAAATAATAATACATCAAACAATAGAAAAGGCTAGTTCTTGTTTGTTTGGCATTGTCATGGAAAGCTATCAACAAATGCGACCGGATCAGAAGTGAAATATTTAGCCAATAATTTATTGTGTATGCAGAAATTTGAAAGTAGAAAAGTTTTTGGTTGCCATTTTTGTTGCATTGCTTTCTTTTTCTTTATATTCCACTAGACATATCCTCTTCATTTTCCTCCCTCCTCTAGTTCTCTTTCCATCCTCTAATGGAAGTCGATAATTTCCTTTCGTTCCCTCTATTTCACTTCCTCGTTGAGACAATAGAATTATAATGCACTTTGTACTCTCAGACTGATTAACATGTCGTAGGTGAATAGAGCAGCAAACTGTAAGTTATCTACTACTATCAGAGTATCAGTCAAGCGGATACCAAATTAGTTAGTGGATCTCCAACCATGCAATCAACAATAAAATAAGATAAAGCCAGTGAGATAGAACTGGAACTAAGATAAGAGGTGCATCCATACCCAACTTTTGAGCAAAGCAACTCTTTGTCAAGTAGTAGCTTCTTTGTCCATGATGGCTTACCATTTTAAGCTTCTTGTGTTTCTTCTTTACATCTAGAAATTGTTGCCTCCAATTAGTATAAAGTTGTTGCAGCAAGCCTATCTTGGTTGGGCTGTGGGAAAGAAGGAAAACTCAACAATACATTTGCACTAAATAACAATCACAAAATCCCTAAACCCTTATGAAAAATAGAGGCTCGTCCAGAGAATGCATAGCAAAAGTTGATATGGCAAACCTTAAGGCCTTCTAATTGATCGTAAACTGACGAGTAATAGCTGGTCTCAGCCCCAGTTTGTGTGGCAAGTAGGTCCATCAGGCTTTCCAAGATATATAATCTGAGTTCAGATATTGAACTCAACTCGGTTAAACTGGTAATGATGCAACCGGAAAAAAAAAACAACTGAAGATCTTGAGTATAAGGCAAATGCACACTGAATCACGATCGCAGTCGAGAAAAATGTCATGGACATTGATGAAATTCTTGGAGATCTCCCCTTTTGTCCACAACAAAGATTGAGATCGGCTGTAGAAAGTAGCCTTTCGAGACGAAATGGTTGTCGCAAGGGCCTCTGGGTTAGCAAATCCCTGCATAAGAATAGCTCTGCTATCCACATTTTGGGCAATAGCCACCGCTAACCCCTTGCCGTCCCACTTCACACCGTCCAACAGGGTGGCGACCTAAAGATTCAGCGCGCGAAAGTGCCAAACTATAAGAAACTGATTGCCAGATATTAAAAAGGAAGAACATAAGCCCGTTATTTATAAATAGGTAGTAAAGCATAACCAGTAGTTCTTTTTTCTGCCTATTCATGAACTATTGCAACAATTGAAGGTCAAACAAATCCTGTAAGGAGAATTTTTCTTCTTTTTTTTTTCCTACCCTTTTTCTGACTTGTGCTGACGAGATACATCGCCATTGCACGTGGAACGTCAAATTTGAGTAACTAGAGAGAGAGAGAGAGAGCATGAAAAAGATGCGGACTTCATTCATTCCTATTCATTCAACCAAGTGATGATCCTGCTAAAACACTAACATCTGCACCATAAGAGACCATGAAACTGAGGCAAAATTTCTGGATTTCTTCCAACCAAACTAATTAGATGCTCCAAAATTATAAGAAAGAGGAAGACAAAGATGATAGGACTTCAAATTCAAATTCTATATGAAAACAATCCCGCTAGTTACATAGTATTAATGTAAGAAAAGCAAATGAAACACAGAATTTTCAGCATCACACGCAGTTAACATCATAAATAGGCAGTTTTGACAGAATATCAAACTTTCTGATCCCCTAAAAACTGTTAAAGGATTAGATAGCTTATCGAGTCTTCATCTTCTTTTCGACTTGAAATGCCGCACATATCTTCTTCCAGCTCCTTATCGCGATCAGAGTCGGTATCACAACCCAGGAACTGTTTGCTCCGATGTAGTAGGCCCAGTAGTAGAATGGACTGGTCGAGAAGTTGTCACCTTCTAAATACGCAGTAATGAAGTAAACCAAGCACCCATAGAGCTGTCCGAAACAGATGGCAAACTGGAGAATATAGCTGTATGATTTTCTTGATGCGATTGCAAACCTGTCATGGATGAACAAACCTAATTAGGATAATGAAAAAGCCATGGGTAGTGCTTCGTCAAGCGAGATAAGTGTTGCATGGAATATATATATATCTGCTATATAATTTAATAAATTAATATCTGATAATAATGAAGGCAAACAATAAAGAGAACGTCGTCAATTTGCAGCTTCACAAGTGCAGCACAGTATTTAGTTCTGAAGGAAGGTCAGACTATTTGAGAAAAAATAATAATAATAATAATAATAATAATAATATTTAAAGAGGAACTCTCCACCCCATTTGAAGTCGTGGTTTACACCGTAATTGCCACCTCTTCACCCCATTCGAAGTCGTCAATCAAGAGAATAGATGGAAGAGGGGAGAAGTATCGATCCTCCGTTTCTTCGGAACTCTCCACCCCATTCGAAGTCGTGGTTTACACCGTAATTGCCTCGCCATCGTCTTCATCAGCACCGCATCCCATATTAACGTCCTTCGATGGAAGATGGGAGCAGGATCAATGATTCTCCGTTTCTTCGGACCTCTCCATCCCATCCCATTCGAAATAGTTAATCAATAGAACCGTCATCACCCAATCCCGTATTCGTCACCACCCAATCTTTTATTAACGTCCTTCGATGGAAGAGAGGAGAGAGTAGGAAGATCAATGATTCTCCGTTTCTTCGTATCTTTCCACCCTATTCTCCACCCCGGAACTGCCACCACCCAATCTCGTATTAACGTCCTTCGATGGAAGAAGGGAGGAGGATCAATAATTCTCCGTTATCGGATGAGTTCTTCACACATCAGAGCTCCGGCTCGACCCAAGCCGATTCAGGTGATTTATTCGGACATCCGGATTTAGTTTTATTCAAAAGGGAATTTCTTCGGATCCCAAATTATTTAAAAAATAAAATTTTTTCGGATCCCAAATAATTTGAAAAAATAAAATTTTCTTTGGACCCCAAATTATTAAAAAAAAAAGATTTTTCTGATCCCAAATTATTTAAAAATAACATAAATTTCTTTGGATCCCAAATTATTTAAAAATAACGAAAAATTTTTTGGACCCCAAATTATTTAAAAGTAAAAGGGGATTTTTTTCGGACCCCAAATCAAATTAAAATAAAGGAGATTTTCTTCGGACCCCAAATCAAAATAAAATAACGGAGATTTCTTCGGACCCCGTTAAGATAAAGGAGATTTTCTTCGGACCCAAATCAAATTGAAATAAAGAAAATTTCTTCCGACCCCAAACCAAATCAAAATAAAATAACGGGAATTTTTTCGGACCTCGAATTAAGATAATTTTTTTCGGACCCCAAATCAAAATAAAATTACGGGAATTTCTTCGGATCCCAAATCAAAATAAAAGAGAATTTTTTTCGGAACCCAAACCAAATCAAAATAAAATAATGAGGATTTATTCGGATCCCAAATTAAGATAAAAGGAATTTTCTTCGGACCCCAAATAAGATAAAGGGGTTTTTTTTCGAACCCCAAATCAAGATAAAAGAAATTTCTTCGGACCCAAAATTAATTCAAAATAAACGATACTTCTTGGATACCTAAATCAAAATAAAAAAATTTCTTTGGATTCAGAATCAATTCCAAACAGAATTCGAAAAGGGCCTAATCAACTTGGAACCCAAGTCCAAACAAGATAAATTCAAAGAGAGCCTAATAAATGAATTCAGTCCTTTGGAAAATAAGGTCCACCTCACATACGGGCCTCAAATTTACCCATATGAAAATAAGGCTCAGTCAATATATAGGCTCCAAATTTAGTTCTTTAAAAAAATACAAGACCCAGTCCATATACGGACCCTGAATCCAGTCCACATACAAATACAGGCCCAGTCCACATACGGGCCTTGAATTCGATCCATATATAAACAAGACCAGAATCACATACGGGCTTCAACCAAAAACCCATCTGATCCACAAATAAGACCCAAATCCTATTTAACCCAAAATCTATTTAGCCCGCAAATAAAACCCAAAAGTCATTTAGCCCACAAATAAAACCCAAAACCTATTTAGCCCACAAACAAAACCCATAACCCATTCCAATCCACAAATAAAGCCCAATAACTATTTCAGTTTACAAATAAGGTCCAATCCAGTTCAATCTCATCGCCTTAACGCATATAATTAAAGCAAAACTATATCCAAAGACTAGATTCTAAATCATACACTTAGAATTTAGTCAAATCAAATTCAATTGAGCTCTAAATACATATACTTAGAGTTCATTCAAATCAATCCGACCAATCCTAATACATATACTTAAGGGTTAGTCAATCTTTTTCTCTAGTACACATAACTAGAGTGAAAGTTCAATGAAATTTGACGAATTTTAATACATATATTTAGGGTTTAGTCAAATTCTCACTCTAATACATATAACTAGAGTGAAAATTACATCAAACTGGGCCAATCTTGATACATACATTCAGAATTTAGACACTTTCTACCTTCAAGTAGCATCAAATCCGACCCACCTCAATACATGTACTTGAGATTTGGTCACATCTTCACTTTGGAGCATACGCCAAATGTGGAATCAATATAATTGGATTCTAAAACATATATTTAGTGGCAGTTGAACCCAATTAAACTCTAACACATATACTTAGAGTTTAATGTCAACTAGTTCTCAATACATATACTCGGAATCTAGTTAACTTCAAATCCAACTGAATCCTAACAAATATAGTTAGGATTTGGTCAACGATTAGGATATGATTTATTCTATCCTTCTCATAAAGGTCTCTTAATCGAAAGTGCCCCAATCTCACGGGGATAATTAACAATAGATGCTTGCGTCTATTGGAAGTTATGGATCCGCAATACCTGATATCCATATACCCACATATAAATATTCATCTGAATCGTGAATACTAGCCCACAGGAACTCGAAAAGATGAACCGCGCGAAATGAGTAATTCGTGATCGCAGACACAGACATTATGTATGCGCACTCACTAAATAATGCAAGATAAATTGTCTATATCGCTAAATTTCTGTCTCGATGAACACATTCAGAGATAGCCATGCATATCATGTAATTTATCTGTCAATATTTCAATGTACCTTATAGGTTAAAGTAAAACTGCTATATATTGACATGCTGTACAAATTGCATAACAGACGCACACAAAACACACATACTCATCCGACTATCCGTACATACATATAAAAATACAAGTTACATATTGTTCTTATTATTTGTAGAAGTTCATTTCCCAATCTGACTTGAATATCCAGGAAAAATCATAAAAGATAGAAATGGTAGTAGAATTTGAAAAACTAGGTCAAACATGACATTCTTTCAATGTTCCATAGAAGGGAATTGCTGGGCGAGCAACTAACTAATGAACAAAACCAACAAACAGGTATACGTAGCATTGCAGCAAAGAGGATAACAAAATAGTGAACTCCGGCAACCAAATCATCTTAGGGTAAACGCTGAAAAGCCCTGTAATAGTAAAATCTTATCTCTTTGTCAATCGAAGTATGCTGATTATACATCCAAGTCTTCAATAGCTACTTTCAGTCAGAGATGAATCTTCAGAATTCACTAATATACTTTTTTGACAGAGATTGGAGAAGAATGGGGCAAAACAAAAATTCTAACAAATAAAGAACACCATTCTTGTGACGCCCCACTTCCCAGGGGGTCACCCATCCTAGAACTACTCTAACTCTAGCACGCTTAACTTTCATAACCTCTTGGATCTTGCTACCATCCAAAATTCTATAGCCGGGTTAAGAGATTTAGTCCTATTATATCATTTATATATAGGACTAATCCAAATTCCAGGGTGTCACATTCTTCCCCCCTTTAAGCTCTGACGTCCACGTCAGGCTCAAGCACGCTCACAAGCACCAGGCGATGTGAGACTCGTCTCGCTAGCCTTAGCCGACCTTGTGGTGAGCTGCACTCCACCCACAACGGTCATTAGCCGGGGAGCCTCGCTCTACCCGCTATATAACCTTGGCTCAGCCGAGACTCATCTTACATTTCCGACTGGTGAATGTCTCTGATACCAACTGTGACGCCCCACTTTCCAGGGGGTCACCCATCCTAGAACTACCCTAGCTCTAGCACGCTTAACTCTCATAACCTCTTGGATCTTGCTACCATCCAAAATGCTATAGCCGGGTTAAGAGATTTAGTCCTATTATATCATTTATATATAGGACTAATCCAAATTCCAGGGTGTCACAATTCTAGAAACATTCAGATCAGCAGAAACCTTTATATATGTTCATATACTCGGCGAAGTTCAGATAAAGGTACACCATTGAGCTATCGGATCAGTTAGTATAAGAAAGGGGCATGCATTAAGTTACAGGATCAGTTAGCAGGTGAAAACAAGTTTCTACAACACATCGACGGATTCGACAGCATATGCCGGGTTCTTTAGTTCAAGATGCATCAAATTCTCACATACTACAACAACTAGAAGAAACAGGCACAATTGAACATTGAATGAGCATATTGAGCATATAAAATATAATACTTTCACTTTGTAATTCAATCAACAGGACACATTGCTGCATCCACAAACTTCATGAAGCAATCTTATAATAACTCATACTTCAATTGCCATGCATTACTATCACTGTTTATCAAAAGATGGAAAATATCTCAAAGAGTTATGCAATATTGACAGCGAGAAGACCATAAAAGAAAATATTTGATCGAATAATCTTATCAACCATCCCCCCACCCCACTTCTCATTCTTCCAATGCATTTTTAAACATACTTACGACAGGTAATTAACATGCGATTAAAAGCTACAGTATCAAAAATCTGCATACTGCAAATAATAGTGGGCAAGCAATACATTTTACAAGTAAAAGAGAAAGGAAGTTGGAGTCTTACACGGCAAGAAGGGAAGCTGGACCCTCAAATACAGCAGTTATTCCTTCAATAGTAACAATTGCTGCATCTCCGGCGACATATCTGGAGTCACCTTTGCTATACTCCTTCCCTGCAATGCGATGTTTTCGTCATGATCAAACATTCTGATAAGAACCCAACACTCCAGCAATTCGATGCGCCATCTCAATGTTTGAATCAGGAATAAGGAAGTATGATAAGAGCTTACAGACTTCAGCCAGGTAATGGGGAGTTTTCTCCTTGTAGAACTCGGGAGTGAAGACAAAGTACCCCTCGAGAATAATGTGAGTAAGCCCCGTAAAAGCCCACCAGCACATGAGCAAGCGATCGGTCTTTGTAATATTCGAACAACGCCCTAAACTCAATCCAATCGAGTCCAATAAGAGGGATCAGAACACCAACAAGGGAACAGGTATTCATTGCTTTCATAAACATTAATTACAGTATGATCAGCTGAAGACAATTTATTAAGGGTTAATTCTGCGACAACAAAAGAATATATAAAGGTAGCCTTTTTTTTCTTTTTTCTTTTTTCTTTTTTTGGTTCACAGGCATTTCAACAAACAGGTGGCAGGGATTGCATCAGAGAGAACAGATTTAGAATTAGTTGAATATATGACAAATCGCAACGAAGGATTCGATCGAAAAAAAAAACATCTCAAACAAAACCTACCATATCGACCAAATCGACATCGGCCGGGAACATCGATAAAATAAAATAAGAAAAGAAAAGAAAATCTATCAACGAATCAAATCAATAGGGGAGTAAATGGTCTCAGCTGCGGCCTCATCTAATGAAGCGTTTGGAAAATGGAAAAAAAAAAACAATGCTTTTGACGCAACGAAAAGCTGAAATGAAATTTTGTGGTGGAAGCAGCAGAGAAGCTGCAATTCGGAGCTGCTGCTGCACACAGAGAGAGAGAGAGAGAGAGAGAGAGAGAGAGAGAGAGAGAGAGAGAGAGAGAGAGAGAGAGAGAGAGAGAGAGAGAGAGAGAGAGAGAGATGAGGGTGGTGGGGGTGCTACCGGAGAGGAGCCAGATGAGAGTGACGAGGAGGAGGGAGGAAGCGAAGTAGGGGACCACAATATCCCCCTGCGACAAGAAGGACGGCACGTAGTCCGGCAGATGCAAATCCCGAGGCACGTACGGGTGCTGCTGCTCCGCCGCTGCCGCCCCCATCTCTCCTCTACTCTCTCTCTCTCTCTCTCTCTCTCTCTCTCTATCTCTCCAGTCGTCGTGCGTTTTCCGAGTCAATGCCCCCTCCCTCGACAAAATTAAAACAGAAACGGACCTTGATCAGAAAGACAGGCGAACAGAATAACAGGCATATATATATATATAGAGAGAGAGAGAGAGAGAGAGAGAGAGAGAGAGAGAGAGAGAGTAGACTAGTATGTTTACACGGAGTTTTTATATATTTAAATTTTCTATTTTATATATTAAAATTTTAAATTTAAGGCTTAAAATTTAAAATTTGAATAGTTAAAATTTAGAATTTAAAATTAAAAATTGAAAATGTGAAATTAATATTTAAAATTTTATGTTTGAAATATAATTTTAGGCATTCCACAAAATTTAATAGTTTGAAACTTTTCTACAAATAAAATGAAATAATTAACTTTATTTATTAAAAAAAATGTAATTATCTTACAGTTTTTTATGACTCTATAATTTTTTACTTTTTTTAGTTAATTTACTATATTTATGATTCATTAATAATACATTTTTTATATTATATTTTCTTAGTAATGTATATAGAGAACCTCTAAGAAATAAATTATCTAATAAAAAACTCACACCTATTAACTTTTGGCAACTTCACATAATTTTCTTAAAAACCTTTTATAAATAATATTGTACCAAAATATTAATTACAAATATATATATTGTACTCTTCAAATGATTAATTACTAACCCTCTGCAAACTAATTTTAGAAATTTAATGTGATAACTTACTCATTCTATATTGGCAGGTATTACTACATTTCATATATCGCATATTAGCCGTTTCTATTATTCCTCATAATTACAATTGATAAATTATTATAAATTATAATAATTAATTGTCAAATTATACCAAATATAGTTTCTCTCTCTTGTCCCATAGTTGTTGGCATTTCTTTTCTCACTAATTTTTTCTAATTAATTTATTATTTGTCATTATTTAATGATCTACCTCCTTTATTTTCAAAACGGTTAACTACATCTCTCGTTTGATAATTGTCATGATATATTAATCTGTAGTTTCTCTCTCTTGTCCCATAGTTGTTGGCATTTCTTTTCTCACTAATTTTTTCTAATTAATTTATTATTTGTCATTATTTAATGATCTATCTCCTTTCTTTTCAAAACGGTTAACTACATCTCTCATTTGATAATTGTCATGATATATTAATATATGGGAAATGATACTTGTACACCTATTTCGGGGTGTATATCACACACCCCATCCATCCAATGGATGAGGTGTGATGATGGGTCAATCGATGTGACCCGTAAAAAATATCGCCACCATTAAAATAGTGGAGGTGTATGATATACACCCCTTCGGGGTGTACATATAGCATTGCTCTTAATATATAGTTTATCTCTCTTGTCCCATAGTTGTTGGTATTTCTTTTCTCACTAATTTTTTCTAATTAATTTATTATTTGTCATTATTTAATGATCTACCTCCTTTCTTTTCAAAACGGTTAACTACATCTCTCATTTGTAAATTATATATATTTTTACGACCGGGACGGGCTTGCTCTGGCCGGGCCGGGTCTCTTATTTTTTGGAATTTAAAATTTGTTATTTTTAAAAATCTTTAAAAAATATCTAAATATTTTTAGGATTTTTAAAATTTGAATTGATTCAAAATTATAAATTAAAGTTTTAAATAATATTCAAACTTACGAATCAGAATTAAGACTTAAATTTAATTTTAAATCTATTATTTGAATTTAAACAATTGATTATTTGATAGCTCTATTTTTAAATCATTATATTTTTCAAACATGATTTATTTATAATTATTTAATTTTTATTATAATTTATTTGAAATAATTTTTTAATTCTATTTAGAATTTTATATGCCTCAAAATTTTAATTCAAATTCATATATATTTATATATAAATATAAAAGATTCGTTATCCTTCCACTCATGCGATACATTCACCGCCGACTAACGGTAACCTCGGAATTTTTATTCCAACAACCCACAAAAAAAATATTTTCGTGCGAATTTGGGGACGTTGTATAGGGGGTTAAGTGTACCGCGGGTGACCAGACCCAAACAATAGCTACAGTGAACATTGCTTCGCGGGCTAACAGGACTGAGCTCGACCCGGCCTGCATAAAAGCTTGGGCCGCGCCGAGCCGGGTCGCTTCTTGCCTAATATTTTTTAAAAAATTTAAAATTTGTTATCTTTAAAAATCTTTAAAAAATCTTTAAAAAAATGTATAAATATTTGTTTGATCCGGGCCGGGCCGCAAAATCTTACAGGGTCGATACGCCATGCCCGGCGCCGATAAGGCCGGCCGCGGGCCGAGCAGCCCCCACTCCGGAGCAGCGGAGCGCCGAGCCGAGCAGCCGAGCCGAGCCGCGCCGAGCCGCCGCGCCGTGCCGAGCCACGCCGAGCCGCGTCGAGAGTCGCCGAGCCGCCGCCGAGCCGGGCCGAGCCGCCGCCGAGCCGCGCCGTCGAGCCGCGCCGAGCCGCCGGGCCGCCGCGCCGCCGCCGAGGGCCTGCTGCCGGGCCGCCCGGCGGCGGGGCGGCCCCCGGCGCGCCGCCGGGCCGCCGGGTCGCCGCCGCCGGGCCAGGCCGCACAATCTAAGCTGGGCCAAGCCGAGACGTCATTCAGGCCGGGCGGAAACTGGCCTCCACCGAGGCGGGGTGGGCTTGACCGAAATGGGTTGACCGAAATAGGCTTGACCGAAATGGGCTGACCGAAATGGGTGGGCTTGACCGAAATGGGCTTGACCGAAATGGGCTAACCGAAATGGGTGGGCTTGACCGAAATAGGTTGACCGAAATGGGCTTGATCGAAATGGCCTGACCGAAATGGGTTGACCGGGTTGACTGGGGTGGGCTTGATCGAAACGAGTTGACCGAAATGGGCTCGACCGAAATGGGTTGACCGAAATAGGTTGATCGAAATGGGTGGGTTTAGGGTTTAGGGTTTAGGGTTTTAGGGTTTAGGGTTTTAGAGTTTAGGGTTTAGGATTCATACGGAAAAAAAATAATAATAATTAATATGTAATTAAAAAGTTATACGAAATTATATCTAATTTAAATATATGAAATCATATCTTAAATTATTTATATAATTTAAATTAAATTTATAATTTTTAAATTAAATTTTGAGTTTAAATTATGAGCTAAATATAATTTTGGATATTAAATTGGATTAAAATTAAATTTTAAATTATATTTAAATTTATGAAAAAAAATTATTATTATTATTTTTTGAACTTGCTATTTGATTTTAAACACTTGTTTATTTGATATATCTATTTTTAAATCATTTTTATTCATCAAACGTAATTTTTATTTATATTTGTAGTTTATTTTTGTATAATTTTTTATTTTATTTAGAATTTCACGTGACTCAAAAGTTTTTAAATTATAAATTATAATTTGTTGTATATAAATAATTTTAAATGCTTAAAATCGAAAATAAAAGAATTTGGTTCAAATTTAACGGACCGGATTTGGACCGGTATTGAACCGGAATTGGGCCGTACTTGGACTGGAATCCAAACATGAAGGAATCTCGGGTCCGAGCAGATATATGGGCTTCATTAAGTCCTTGGGAGTTAGGAGATGGGGGCCCACTTACTCTGCCAAAGGCTCAAAGTTCAATACTGGAGCCCACTTACTTAAAATAAAAAATACTAAATTGAATTATCCGCGTAAATTTCGTTAGAAAATATGTATATTTAAATTTATACGGTTGCTGATATATATTAAATATTTTTATATATTTTTTGAATTTAAATAAATTTAAAATTTAAGTATGTGTTTTAAAATAAATGTATCAAAATTTTAATTTGCAATTAATTCGAAAATTAAAATTTAATTTTCTTCTGATTTATTAATTTTAATTATTTAAAATTCAAATTTGATATTCAAAATAAAATTTAATTCATAATTTAAACACAAATTTTAACTTTAATTAAAAAAATCATAAATTTTAATTTTAATTATTTAATAATAAAATTTTTAATTCATAACTTTAATAAAATATTATATAATTTAAATTTAAATTATATAAGATAAAATTCATAAAATTCTATATCATTAAATATTTGTTCTTTTTAGGTGATTTTTTAAATAGTATCTCAATTTTATTTATTAGTATCATAAATATTTATTTATATATGTTACGAAAGATACAAATTATTCTAGCATGGTCCATCCGCACTTTGAAAATCTGAGTTTATTTAAAAATTTATATTAAAGTTTGAATTTAGATTTAAAATTTATGAATCAAACTTAAAATTTAATTTTAATTTTTAATCTATTATTTGAAACTAAACAATAGCTGATTTGATTGGTCTATTTTTAAATTATTTTATATTTGGAGCCTGAATTTTATTTATTTGTTTTATTAATTTTATCTATTAGTATCATAAATATTTATTTATATATGTTACAAAACATACAAATTATTCTAGCATGGTACATCCACGCTTTGAAAATCTGAGTTTTTTTAAAAATTTATATTAAAGTTTGAATTTAGATTTTAAATTTATGAAACAAACTTAAAATTTAATTTTAATTTTGAATCTATTATTTGAAACTAAAGCTGATTTGATTGGTCTATTTTTAAATTATTTTATATTTGGAACCTGAATTTTATTTATTTGTTTTATTAATTTTATAATTTATTAAAATTGGTATTTGTTGTATGTACAAAGCCCGTGAAAATTAGTTTTATAATTTACTAAACAATAGCTGATTGTATGTACAAAGCCCGTAACGCCTAGCCCAGCTCAAAAAAGCAAGGCCGAGCCTTCAAAGGCCTGGCCCAGCTAAGCCAGCCCGAACTGAGCCTATCCAATATATTCGGGCCGGGCTGACGCACAACGAGCCGAGCCGAACCGTTTCGGGTGAAGGAGTTGTTATCGGATCCGATAATTTGGGCTGTTTTTGTATTATTGGGTTATCGGGTAAAATTGGGACAAGATACGCAAAAATTGTAGGTGTTGACTACATACGCTGGACCAGAAATAGGGCCTGCCAGGAATCGCGCCCATTTAGGCCCGTGAAAATTAGTTTACTTTATATTATTCATTTATTTATTTTTTTTGGATAATAAATTTGAATTAAAAAATTTTAAAAATTTTTAAATTTGAGAAAATTTAAATTTAAATTTAAATTTTTTAATTGAATGAAAATTCAAATTTCGATACATTTATTTTAAAAACGATTTCTTACCTTTTGGATTCATACGGAAAATAAATAAAAAAAACAATTAATACGTAATTAAAAAGTTATACAAAATTATATCTAATTAAAATATATAAAATTATATCTTAAATTATTTATATAATTTAAATTAAATTTATATTTTTAAAATTAAAATTTGAGTTTAAATTATGAGCTAAATATAGTTTTGGATATTAAATTTGAATTAACAATTAACAAATTTTGATTAAAATGGTTTAAAATTAAATTTGAAATTATATTTAAATTTATAAATAAAAATTAAAATAAAAATTTAGTTTTGAGCTTGCTATTTGATTTTAAACACTTGTTGTTTTGATATATCTATTTTTAAATCATTTTATTCATCAAACGTACTTTTTTTTTTATATATATTTGTAGTTTATTTTTGTATATTTATATATATATATATATATATATATATATATATATATATTATTATTTTTGTAATTCTTAAACACTTGTTTTATTTTATTTTATTTTATTTGATAGTGAAATTTAAATTTCTGGATATAAATAATTAAAATTTTAAATTTTTGATTATTTTTAACCATAAATTTTTTTTTTAGTAACAGTTAGAAAAAAAATTGAATTCTTTTATATTTTTAAATATAAAATTTTATAGAACAAAAAATAAAAGTGTTTAATATGTATTTTAAAAAATAGATGAATTTATATCTAATTTAAAAATATATAAAATATATCTTAATTTATTTATATAATTTTTAAATTATAATTTTAGGTTAAATTGTGAGCTAAATATAGTTTGGGATATTAAATTTGAGTTAACAATTAACAAATTGTAATTAAAACGAATTAAATTTAAATTATAAACTATATTTAAATTTATGGATAAAAATTAAAATATAAATTTAATTTCAAATTTAATATTTAAATCTAAACAATTGTCGATTTGACATATCTATTTTTAAATCAACTTATTCAACAAGCATAATTTTTAATTATTTTAGTATTTTACTTATGATTTTTTTATTTTATTTAGAATTTTACGTGACTTAAAATTTTTCAAATTATAAATTTTAACTTTTTGTATATAAATAAGTGAAAATTTTGAAAACCCAAAATAAAAGAATTCGGTTCAATGTAAACAGGGATTGGACCTTATTTGGACCTGTAATGGACCGATATCCGGCCGGTAACGAATTGGACCCATTTAGGCCCGAGAAAATATAGTTTGCTATATATCAACTAAGAATCATTTATCGGCCCGGGCAGAAATTGGACCGGAATCGAACCATGAAGGAGTCTCGGTCCGAGCAGGGATTGGAGCGGGCCAAACCGGGATAGGGATCTTGCAGCTATCGGGCCAAGCAGTAATCGGAGCCACTTAGGAGCGTGAAAATGTAGTTTACTATATATTGTTTATTTTTTTTCTACATAATAAATTTTAATTAAAAATTTTAAAAAATATTTAAATTAAAGGAGATTTTAATTTTAATTTTGTAATCGAATAAAAATTCAAATTTTGAAATATTTACATTAAAACCGATATTTAATTAAAGTGGATTAAATTTAAATTATAAACTATATTTAAATTTATGAATAAAAATTGAAACAAAAATTTAATTTCAAATTTTTTATTTAAATCTAAATAATTGTCAATTTGACATATGTGTTTTTAAATCAAGTTATTCATCAAACATAATTTTTAATTATTTTAGTATTTTATTTTTGTATAATTTTTTATTTTATTTAGAATTTTTCGTGACTCAAAAGTTTTCAAAATAAGAATTACAAGTGTTTTAGAACTACAAATTTTTAAAAATATTTAAATTATACAAAATTTAAATTTAAATTTTGTTATCGAATAGAAATTCAAATTTTGATATATTTATTTTAAAAATGCATACTTACATTTTGAATTCATTCGAATTAGTGGAAAATAAAAAAATAATTAATATGTAATTAAAAAAATATATGAAATTATATCAAATTTAAAAACATAAAATCATATCTTAATTTATTTATATAATTTAAACTAAAATTTATACTTTTAAATTTAAAATTTTAGTTTAAATTGTGAGCTAAATATAGTTTGGGATATTAAATTTGAATTAACAATTAACAAAATTTAATTAAAGTTGATTAAAATTAAATTATGAACTATATTTAAATTATTGAATAGAAATTATGATATAAATTTGATTTTGAATTTATTATTTGAATATAAACAATTGTCAATTTGACATATCTATTTTTAAATGTACTTATTCATCAAACATAATTTTAATTTATTTTTGTATTTTATTTTTGTATATATTTTTATTTTTTTATAGAATTTCACGTGACTCAAAAGTTTTTAAATTATAAATTATAATTTGTTGTATATAAAAAATAATTTAAAAGGTTTAAAATCCAAAATAAAAGAATTTTGTTCGATTTTCACCGGGATAGGACCGGATTTGGACCGGAATCGGACCAGATTTGGACCGGTATTGAACCGGAATTAGGCCGTACTTGGACCGGAATCGAAACATGAAGGAATCTCGGTCCGAGCATATATTAGAGGGGGCCGGGATCGAAACGGGCCAAACTTGGAGTTGGATCTTGCTGCTATCGGGCCTGCCATGAATCGGACCCATTTAGGCCCGTGAAAATTAGTTTACTGTATATTATTCTTTTTTTTTTTGAATAATAAATCTGAATTAAAAAATTTTAAAAATTTTTAAATTTGAGAAAAATTAAATTTTAATTTTTTTAATTGAATGGAAATTCAAATTTCGATGCATTTATTTTAAAAACGATTTCTTACCTTTTGGATTCATACGGAAAATAAAAAAAAATAATTAATACGTAATTAAAAAGTTATACGAAATTATATCTAATTAAAATATATAAAATTATATCTTAAATTATTTATATAATTTAAATTAAATTTATATTTTTAAAATTAAAATTTGAGTTTAAAGTATGAGCTAAATATAGTTTTGGATATTAAATTTGAATTAACAAATAACAAATTTTGATTAAAGTGGTTTAAAATTAAGTTTGAAATTATGTTTAAATTTATATATAAAAATTAAAATAAAAATTTAGTTTTGAACTTGCTATTTGATTTTAAACACTTGTTGTTTTGATATATCTATTTTTAACTCATTTTATTCATCAAACGTATTTTTTTTTTTTATATTTGTAGTTTATTTTTGTATATATATATATATATATATATATATATATATATATATATATATATATATATATATATATATATATATATATATTATTTTTGTAATTTTTAAACACTTGTAATTCTTTTCTTTTTTTATTTTAGATGGGCTGACCCGCCGACCGGCCCATGGCAGGGCAGTAGTCCCGGGCCAGGCCGGGCCTTACAGACTTCGCAAGGCCGGGCCACTCCAGCCCTCCCAGACTTCGCCAGGCCTGGCCGAGAGCTCTGAACGGGTCCAGAACAGCCCGGCCCGGCCCATACTGGGAGGTCACGTATAAATGGGCTCCCTACTCCCATATATATATATATATATATATATATATATATATATATATATATATATATATATATATATATATATATATATATATATATATATATATATATATATATATATATATATACTTTTCACTTTAAAACTATCCAATTTTCTTTTTAAATTTTTTAAAATAAATAGATTAATTTGATATTCTTCTAGTTTTTTTCCAAATAATTTTGTATATATTTATAAATTTTTAAAGATTTTATTCAAATACTTTTTATTTATTTTTTTTTTTTTTGTAGAAATAATTACGAGTTTAAAATTTTAATTATTTTTTAACCATAGTGACTTTTTAATGATCAAATTTTAAGATTTTAAAATATAAAATTTTAAACCTCCACTAGCCCAGCATGGACCCGACCCGTTCTATTCAGGCCTGAAGCCCGTTATGAGATTAGGGTCCAAAATTTTTACCAAGTTAGGGGGAGGCCCGGCAAGACGCGGCCCAGTTTAGCCAGTACGGGCCGTGCGGTGCATAGGCCCGTTTAGGCTTAGAAATTGTGGGATTTAGTCGGGTCGGGCGGTGTGGGATTTTGTGCGCTGAGCCCGTTTCCGCTGAGCCCGTTTAGGCCGATTTACGCGACACTATGCGTTGCAGTTGTCTGAGTACTGTCACGCCCGGTAAGCTCACTCTCTTTACAACGTTGCCCATTTCGTTTCTAAATAAATTATTTTGTGGGTTATTGGGAAAAATAATTCGAGGTTACGAACACCCAACGGTAAGTATAACCATTATATAAAAATATATATATATGTAAAAGGTAGAGAAAAAAAATAATCGAAATATATCATGAAAATAATTAAATAAATAAGAAAATAAAATAGGCTTAGAAAATAGAAAGATTTAAAAATAAGCTAATCAAATCAATAATTTTTTAAATTCAAATCGTAGATTCAAATTAAATTTAAAAATTAGTTTCAAACATAAATTTAAATAAAAATTCTAACTTTAATTTAAATTTTAGAATCGATTCAAATTCTAAAATATTGGGTATACAATGAAATTTCAACTTTGAATTTAAGATGAAATAAAAATTTAAAATCAAATAAAATTAAAATTAAAATAATATATATATTTATAAATAAATTTAAAAATTATTATTTGTTGCAGATATAACAACTAAATACAAATAGATAAATTGACAAAACTTTTAAATATTCATTTAAAAAGAAAATACGTTGAATGATATAATTTTTTTTGAATTTAATCATAGATATTTTAAATTTTAATTATATAATATTATATTAAAATTATGAATTAATGTTTTCAATCTTATATAATTAAAACTAAAGTTAAAATTAATAATTAAATTAAAAATATGAATTAAAATTTATTTTGGACATCAAATTTTAATTAATTGTTAGAAACTTAAAAAAGGTAATTAAAGTAGTTGAAAAATATTTTTTTTAATTGAATATTAATTTAATTTTTCAATTTGTATATAAAACATACCGAAGTGTTCAATATATATATATATATATATATATATATATATATATAGAGTTGGGCTGGAATGCTATTGATAGCACTAGCCCAACTTTGCCACCCATTTTATACCCTTTGGATTGCGTTGAGATTTGTGAAAGCTATTTAATTTTTACTTTTTCTTTTTTCTTTTTTTCATTAAATAACTTTCACAAATCTCAACGCAATCCAAAGGGTATAAAATGGGTGGCAAAGTTGGGCTGGTGCTATCAATAGCATTCCAGCCCAACTCTATATATATATATATATATATATATATATATATATATATATATATATATATATCACTTGAAAACTATCTATTTTTCTTTGTAAAGACAGTAAGTGGGCCTGGCTAGTCTGGGCTGGGTTATGGCCCGTTTAGTCCGTTTACATCCGGTGAGCTCACCTCCCTTCACAACTTGGCTCGATTCCCACGAAAAATATTTATTCACGCCTGAACCCCAGCCAAAATTTTGAGACGGTTGTGGTGAGTCAAGGCCCGGCCCATTAAAAACTTTTCCGGGTCGGACCGGGCTGTGCTGTGGCCTCTTTATGCCTAGAAATTGAGGGATTTAATCGGGCCGCGAACTGTTGCATTCTGTGGCCTGAGCCCGTTAAGGCCCATTTTAAAAACGTAACGATACGTTGCAGTTTTTGAGTCCCGTCACCCTCTTTACAATGTTGCCTGTTTTGCTTCATAATAAATTATTTTGCGGGTTTTTGGGAAAAATAAATAAATAAGTAAATAAAATAGGTTTAGAAAATAGAATAATCTAAAAATAAATCAATCAAATCAGTAATTATTTAAATTCAAATAATATATTTAAATTAAATTAAAATATTATGTTTATGTCATAAATTTAAATAAAAATCCAAATTTTTATTTAAATTTTGGAATTGATTCAAATTCGAATATATTGGGCATATAATAAAATTTTAACTCTAAATTTCATATAAAATAAAAATATAAAATCAAATAAAATTGAAATTAAAATTAAAATAATGTATATATATATATATATATATATATATATATATATATATATATATATATATATATATATATATATATATATATATAAAATTAAATTAAAATATGATTATTGGTTGCGGTCAAAAGAAAGTTAATATAGCAACTAAATACTAATAGATAGAATTGAGATATATATATATTTTTGAATTTAATATTATATAATTTAAATTTAAATTATATAATTTTATATTAAAATTATGAATTAAAAATTATATATATATATATATATATATATATATATATATATATATATATATATATATATATATATATATATATATATATATATATATATATATATATATATATATATATATATATATATATAAACTTTTCACTTTAAAACTATCTAATTTTCTTTTAAATTTTTTTTAAATAAATAGATTAATTTGATATTCTTCTAGTTTTTTTCCAAATAATTTTGTATATATTTATAAATTTTTAAACATTTTATTCAAATACTTTTTAATTTTTAATTTTTTTTTTGTACAAATAATTACGAGTTTAAAATTTTAATTATTTTTTAACCATAGTGACCTTTTAATAATCAAATTTTAACATTTTGAAATTTAAAATTTTAAACCTCCACTAGGCCAGCATGGACCCGACCCGTGCTGTTCAGGGCTGAAGCCCGTTATGAGATTAGGGTCCAAAATTTTTACCCAGTTAAGGGGAGGCCCGGCAAGACCCAGCCCAGTTTAGCCAGTACGGGCCGTGCTGTGCATAGGCCCGTTTAGATTTAGAAATTGTGGGATTTAGTCGGGTCGGGCAGTGTGGGATTTTCTGCGCTGAGCCTGTTTAGGACCATTTAGGCAACATTATGCGTTGCAGTTGTCTGAGTACTGTCACCCCCAATGAGCTCACCCTCTTTAAAACGTTGCCCATTTCGTTTGAAAATAAATTATTTTGTGGGTTTTTGGGAAAAATAATTCGAGTTTACGAACACCTAACGGTAAGTATAACCACTATATATAAATATATATATGAAAATAGAGAAAACAATATTCAAAATATATTATGAAAATAAATAAATAAATAAGTAAATAAAATAGGCTTAGAAAATAGAAAGATTTAAAAATAAGCTAATCAAATCAGTAATTTTTTAAATTCAAATCATAGATTCAAATTAAATTTTAAAATTAAGTTTCGAACATAAATTTAAATAAAAATTACAACTTTAATTTAAAATTTGGAATCAATTCAAATTCTAAAATATTGGGAATACTATGAAATTTCAACTTTGAATTTAAGATGAAATAAAAATTTAAAATCAAATAAAATTATAATTGAAATAATATATATATTTATAAATAAATTTAAAAATTATTATTTGTTTCAGATATAACAACTAAATACAAATAGATAAATTGACAAAACTTTTAAATATTCATTTAAAAAGAAAATACGTTGAATGATATAATTTTTTTTGAATTTAATCATAGATATTTTAAATTTTAATTATATAATATTATATTAAAATTACGAATTAATGTTTTTAATCTTATATAGTTAAAACTAACGTTAAAATTTAAAATTGAATTTAAAATATGAATTAAAATTTATTTTGGATATCAAATTTTAATTAATTGTTATAAAATTAAAAAAGGTGATTAAAGTGGCTGAAAAATAATTTTTTTAATTCAATATTAATTTAATTTTTCAATTTGTATATAAAACATACCTTAGTGTTCAATATATATATATATATATATATATAGAGAGAGAGAGAGAGAGAGAGAGAGAGAGAGAGAGAGAGAGAGAGAGAGATCACTTGAAAACTACCTATTTTTCTTTCTAATTTTTAAATTCTATTCAAATAAACTTTTTACGTTGATTCTTCTAAGTTCTGTCAAAATAAGTTTTTAAATATTTATAAATTTTCCAAACTTTTATACAAATACTTTTTTAAATTTAATTTATTTTTGTAATAAAATTTTGAATTTAATCATATTGTTTTGAATTTATTTATTTTTTTGTAAACAAAAAATTAAAAAATTAATTTGTATTTAGTTGTTAAAGTTTTCTATTTTTAAAGATAAAAATTCCTGAAACCTTTAAAAGAAAAGAAAAAACAAAACTAGTCCTGAGGGCCCTATTATCGGCAGGGCCCGATTTTTTATATAAGCCGAGACAGTAAGTGGGCCTGGCTTATCTGGGCCGGTTTGTGGCCCGTTTAGTCCGTTTACATCCGGTGAGCTCACCTCCCTTCACAACTCGGCTCGATTCCCACGAAAAATATTTATTCACGCCTAAACCCCAGCCAAAATTTTGACGCGGTTGTCGTGAGTCCAGGCCCGGCCCATTAAAAACTATTCTGGGTCGGACCGGGCTGTGCTGTGGCCTCTTTATGCATAGAAATTGAGGGATTTAATCAGCCCGCGCACTGTTGGATTTTGTGGGCTGAGCCCGTTTAGGCCTATTTTGAAAACTAAACGACATGTTGCAGTTTTTGAGTCCCGTAACCACCCGGTAAGTTCACCCTCTTTACACGTTGCCCGTTTTGCTTCAAAAAAAATTATTTTGTGGGTTTTTGGAGAAAATAATTCGAGGTCACGATCACTTGGCAGTGAGTGTACCGCGCGACGAACCAATATATATATATATTGAAATATATATATTGAAATTGTAAATAGAGTAAAAAAATAGTCGAAATATATTACGAAAATAAATAAATAAATAAGTAAATAAAATAGGTTTAGAAAATAGAATGATCTAAAAATAGATCAATCAAATCAGTAATTATTTAAATTCAAATAATAGATTCGAATTAAATTAAAATGTTATGTTTTTGTCATAAATTTAAATAAAAATCCAAATTTTTATTTAAATTTCAGAATTGATTCAAATTCTAATAAATTGGGTATATAATAAAATTTTAACTCTAGATTTCATATAAAATAAAAATATAAAATCAAATAAAATTAAAATTAAAATTAAAATAATGTATATATATATATATATATATATATATATATATATATATATATATATATATATAATTAAATTAAAATATGATTATTGGTTGCGGTCAAAAGAAAGTTAATATAGCAACTAAATACTAATAGATAGAATTGAGAGATATATATATATATTTGAATTTAATATTATATAAATAAATAAATAAGTAAATAAAATAGGCTTAGAAAATAGAAAGATTTAAAAATATGCTAATCAAATCACTAATTTTTAAAATTCAAATCATAGATACAAATTAAATTTAAAAAATAAGTTTCAAACATAAATTTAAATAAAAATTCTAACTTTAATTTAAAATTTGGAATCAAATAAAATTCTAAAATATTGGGCATACTACGAAATTTCAACTTTGAATATAAGATGAAATAAAAATTTAAAATCAAATAAAATTAAAATTAAAATAATAAATGTATTTATAAATAAATTTAAAAATTATTATTTGTTGCTGATATAACAACTAAATACTAATAGATAAATTGACAAAACTTTTAAATATTCATTTAAAAAGAAAATAGGTTGAATGATATAATTTTTTATGAATTTAATCATAGATATTTTAAATTTTAATTATATAATATTATATTAAAATTATGAATTAATGTTTTAATATAATATGAATTAAAACATATTATTGAAATTAAAATTTACAATAGGCGCGGCGGCTTAGGCGCGTCGGCTCCGCGTGTGAGGCGCGGCGGATTCGCGGCCCAGACGCGGCGGCTCCGCGGCCCAGATGCGGCGGCTCCGCGGCCCAGGCGCGTCGGCTCCGCGTCTGAGGCGCGTCGGCTCTGCGGCCAAGACCCGGCGGCCCCGCGGCTGAGGCGTGGCGGCCCCGCGGCTGAGGCGCGGCGTCTCAGCGGCAAAGGCGCGGCGGTTACGCGGCTAAGCTTCTACGAAGAAGGAACCCGAGAAGGAGGGCGAACGGAAACGAGAGAGACGAGTGGATGCGTTTCGGGGTTCGAGGCGGGTTCTTGAAAAGGAGACCCGTCTCCTCGAATTGGCTCGGGCTAGAATTGATTCGGTCTCTTTAATGTGATTGGTTTATAATGGGTCGAAAATTTAAAGCCGTTAATTTCAGTCCGTATACTTACTAATTATTTTTATACAAAAAATTATGAATAAAACAAAAAAATACACATAATCAAACTTAAAATATAAATTTAATTTTGAATTTGAATAATTATTAATTTGATATATCCATTTTCCCTATTTTTAACTCATTTTATTCATCAAATATATAATTTTTATCTATTTATTCATTTATTTTTGTAAATTATTTAGAATATTTTTTATTTTCTTAAGAATTTCCTGCGACTCAAAAATTTTTAAATTGTAAATTTTAATTTTTTGCATAAATAATTAAAAGTTTAAACATTTTAATTATTTTTAATCATAATATAATTTTTTAATAGTTAGAAAAAATTTAGAATTTTTATATATTTTTTAAAGATAAAAAAATTTAAAAGCTTTAAAAAAATGACCTCCATTGGTCCGCGGAATTGGACCGGAATTGAAACGGAACCGGACCAGGGAGGAATCCCCGTTCGGAGTCAGACCCATTTAGGTCCGTGAAAATATACTATATAACAATCATTTAAATTTTATTTTGGATATAAATTTTGAATTAAAATTTTTAAAAATAATTAAATTTAATAAAAATTAAATTTTAATTTTTTAATTAAATAAAAATTTAAATTTTGATGCATTTATTTAAAAAACACATACTTACACTTTAGATTCATCGAATTCGAGAAAAATAACAAAATACTTAATATATATTAGAAAAATATAACTATATAATTATTATATGCGCAGCCATGTAAATTTAAATTCAAATATAATATATATTTTATAATAAATATAGTAAATAAATTTACTTTTTAAACAAAATAAATTTAATAATAATTTTTTGAATAAATATGATGTACAAATTTATATTGATTGAAAATAACTATAAAAATATATATATGAATTTTTTTTAAAAATATATTAGTAAATATATATAAAAAATAATGCTACGCAAAAATTACTGAAAATATTGTGCTCATGTGAGAGCCCATACTTAAAAATATATATACAAACTTTTCATTTTAAATATATGCAAAAATATATATATTTTTAAAAATTTTTATATTTTATTCGAATGAAATCTTAATTTCCAAAAAAAAAATTAAAAAATTTGTAAATTTTTAAAACTTTTATTCTAATAATTATTTATTTTTTAAATTGTAAAAATTAAATTTTTGTATAAATAATTATTTAAGACTGAGTTTACCCGGGTAGTCTTAAATAATTGGAGCTGGGCCAAATTCGACCTTTTAAGGCACTTTCCTGTTTAGGTAAAGTAAAAAATAATAACTCTCATCAACAACCCCAAATTGAAAAATTTTACTATTGCGACCCGAAAATATATATGGATAATAATTTTTTTTCTTTTTTTATATTATAACAATATATTTAAATTTGATCTAAATATCTTTTTGATAAAATTTAATATCATTTTTTTTTTGTCTCTTGTGCCTTCATGCTTTAATTAATTAGATTCTTAGAAAATAATAAAAATTTAGAATAAAAATTAAAAATTTTAAATTTCAGATATCTATTTAAAATTTGCGCTATATAGTTTACATATTTAATACAGGATTATATAATTTAAATTTAAATTATATAAGATTAAATTCATATTTTTTTATAATTTTAAATTCATAAATTTGAACTAAAAAAAATAAATTCATCAGCTATATTTTATTAAAATATATAAATTATATCTTAGTTTAAATTTACATTTGAATATTTAGATATGATTTTTAAATTTAGATTTAAATTTAATTATAAATATTTATTTAATTTTAATATTATTTGATTTAACTTTTTATTTCGCCTGAAATTCAAAGTTGAAATTTAATTATGCAATTTTAATTTAAAAATTATAAATTAAAATTTTAGTTTAAAATTGTGAGTTAAATTTAGTTTTAGATATTAAATTTGAATTAAAGTGGATTAAATTAAATTATAAATTATATTTAAATTTAAGAATCAATCTTAAAATATAAATTTAATTAAAATTTAAATTTTTAATTTAAACAATTCTTGATTTGATATATCAATTTTTAAATCATTATTTAAATCTATTTATGAATCATTTTAAATTGTAAAATTTAATTTTTCGTTTAAATAATTATATTTTTTAAAATGTTTACCTTTTAAGCATATTCAATTTAATCATTCATATTTAAATTATATAACATTAGATTCATACTTTCTAATAAATTTAAATTCATAAATTTGAATAAAAATAAAATCAACTGCTATAATTTATTTAAAAATATAAATCATATCTTAATTTAAATATTTTGATATGATTTTCGCATTGAGACAAAAGCAAGATGTAAGTATATGTTTTAAAATAAATGTATCAAGATTTTAATTCATATTTAATTTTAAAACTAAAATATAATTTTCATCCAATTTAATTATTAATTCAAATATGATATCTTAATTTAAATATGAAAACTGGTCCGGCTCAAAATTTTAATTTGCAATTAATTCGGAAATTAAAATTTAATTTTCTTCTGATTTATTAATTTTAATTTTTTTTAATTCAAATTTGATATTCAAAATAAAATTTAATTCATAATTTTAACACAAATTTTAACTTTAATTAAAAAAATCATAAAGTTAATTAAAATGGACGCCGCGTGGCCCGCGCGGCCCGGCCCGGCCCGCGCAGGCCGGCCCGGCGCGGCCCGGCCCGCGCCCGCGCAGGCCGGCCCGGCGCGGCCCGGCCCGACGCAGTCCAGCCGGGCCGGCCGGGCCTGGCGCGGCCCAGCCCGGCCGGTTCGGCCCGGCGCGCCCAGCCCTTTCGGTTCGGCCCGGCCCGGCCCCACGGTACCCGGGCCGGCCCGCGCGGCCGGGTCGTGCGCCCTCGTGGCGACCGCGTGGCCGCCGCGTGGCCGCCGCGTGGCGCCCGCGTGGCCGCCGCGTTGCCGCCCCGTGGCCGCGCGTGGCGCCCGCGTGGCCGCTACGTGGCGCCCGCGTGGCGCACGCGTGGCGCCCACGTGGCCGCCCCCGTGGCACCCACGTGGCGCCTCCGTGGTGCCGGGCCGGGCCGTACCGGGCCGGTCCGAGCCGGGCCGGGCCGCGCCGAGCCGGGCCAGGCCGCGCCTGGCCGGGCTGCGCCGGGCCGGGCCGGGCCGGGCCGGGCCGGTCCGAGCCGGGCCGGTCCGCGCCGCGCCTCACAAACTGCGCCAGGCCAGGCCGAGCCGCACATACAGTGGAGAAATGGGCTGGGCCGGGCAGCACAGACTGCTCCGGGCCGAGCCGTTTCGGAGGAGTTGTTATCGGATCCGATAATTTGGGCTGTTTTTGAATTATTGCGTTATCAGGTAAAATTGGGACAAGATACGCAAAAATTTCGAAAGATGTTGACAAGATTCGCAAAAATTAAAATATAAATTTAATTTCGAATTTAATATTTAAATCTAAACAATTATCGATTTGACATATCTATTTTTAAATCAACTTATTCAACAAGCATAATTTTTAATTATTTTAGTATTTTAATTTTGTATAGTTTTTTATTTTATTTAGAATTTTACGTGACTCAAAATTTTTCAAATTATAAATTTCAACTTTTTGTATATAAATAAGTGAAAATTTTGAAAACCCAAAATAAAACAATTCGGTTCAATGTAAACCGGAATTGGACCCATTTAGGCTCGAGAAAATGTGGTTTGCTATATATCAACCAATAATCATTTATCGGGCAGGGCAGGAATTGGATCGGAATCGAACCATGAAGGAGTCTCGGTCCGAGTAGGGATTCGAGGGGCCAAACTGGGATGGAGATCTTGCAGCTATCAGGCCAGACAGTAATCGGACCCACTTAGGAGTGTGAAAATATAGTTTACTATATATTGCTAATTTTTTTTTCTACATAATAAATTTGAATTAAAATTTTTTAAAACTATTTAAATTATAGGAGATTTTAATTTTAATTTTTTAATCGAATAAAAATTCAAATTTTGAAATATTTATTTTAAAAACGATATTTAATTAAAGTGGATTAAATTTAAATTATAAACTATATTTAAATTTATGGATAAAAATTGAAATAAAAATTTAATTTCAAATTTATTATTTAAATCTAAATAATTGTCAATTTGACATATGTGTTTTTAAATCAACTTATTCATCAAACATATTTTTTAATTATTTTAGTATTTTATTTTTGTATAATTTTTTATTTTATTTAGAATTTTTCGTGACTCAAAAGTTCTCAAATTATAAATTTTATTTTTTCGTATGTAAATAAGTGAAAATTCTGAAAAAGCAATTTTAATTAAAGTGCATTAAAATTAAATTATAAACTATATTTTATTTTTTGAATAGAAATTATGATATAAATTTGATTTGAATTTATCATTTGAATCTAAATAATTGTCGATTTGACACATCTATTTTTAAATCTACTTATTCATCAAACATAATTTTATTATTATTTTTTTATATTATTTTTGTATATATATTTATTTTCTTTAGAATTTTACGCAACTCAAAAGTTTTTAAATTATAAATTATAATTTGTTGTATATAAATAATTTAAAATGTTTAAAATTCAAAATTTAATAATTTAGGGTTTAGGGTTTAGGGTTTAGGGTAAAGGAGTTGTTATCGGATCCGATAATTTGGGCTGTTTTTGGATTATTGGGTTATCGGGTAAAATTGGGGCTAGATACGTAAAAATTTCGGAAGGTGTTGACTAGATACGCCGAAGTTTCGGGAGGTGTTAACATAATATATAGGATAGTAATTTGTGGAGAAAACAAAAAGAAAGAGCATAATACACACATTCCATTAATAAATATACAATGAAGTTTAAGAATAGTCATATGAAAAAAAAAATTATGTCAATAATTAATGATTTAGCAAATTAACGTAATAATTTTGTCCGTGAATAACAAAATAATTCTCATCAATAATATTTGGGGATACATCTTATGTTAAGTACATTTGAGCGAAAATTTATTATCTAATTTAGAAAACCTTGTTAGTTTCAAATATGTGGAAAGAGTATTGATCCTTAATGGGCCTAATATGGTGCTCCGATGCGTCGCGCCGCGCCAGACCTTAATGTTAAATGTATATGGATCATAATTTTTAAAAAATATTTAAATTATTGGAAAATTAAATTTAAATTTTTTAATTAAAATAAAATTCAAATTTTGATACATTTATTTTTAAAATGCATACTTAATATGTATTTTATAAAATATATGAAATAAATGTATCTTAGTTTATTTATATCTAATTTAAAAATATATTACTCATATCTTAATTTATTTATATAATTTAAAATATAATTTATAATGTTTAAATTAAAACTTGAGTTTAAATTGTATTGTATTTAAATTAAAATACATACTTACAATTTTGATTCGAATTCGATGAAAATAACAGAATATATTTTTTACGCCCCATTTGTACATTAAATTAAATTAGAATTTAAAATTTAAATTTAAATAAAATTTTAATTTGGGTTTTAAATTTAAAACTTTAAATGATTTTTGATGCCATAAATCTATTTTTTAATTAATTTATTTACAAATTTGATTTGTTTCTAAATATATTTTAAATGGGTTCCATGACATACAAATTTTTATAGTAATGTAGATTCCAAAATTTAAATTAAAAATTGAATTTATATTTATATTTTTGAATTAAATTTAGAACTAAAATTTAATTTTAAATTTATTATTTGAATTTAAAAATTGCTTATTTTATATGTTTAAACCATTATATTTTTATTTAATTATAGTTATTTATTTATTTAAAGTTGTATATATCTCAAATATATAAAGATTCCATCAATCTCAAACCATGCGGTACTCTCACTGCCGATTAATGATAACCCCGAATTTTTTAAGGCAGCAACCAACGAAAAAAAATATTTCCAAGCAAAATTTGAGGTTGTTGTGCACGTGGGTAAGTGCACCGCGAGTGACCAGACCCAAAGAATATAATTTTTCAATTTCGCTTGAAATTTTAGGCCCGTATAAAATTTTAGGCCGGGCCGGACAGGGTAACTGCGGGTCTAGTATTTTTTTTGAATTTAAAAATTATTACCTTGAAAAATTTATAAAAAATATATAAATATTTTTTTAACTATTAATAAGATATTATAGTTAAAAATAATTAAAGTTTAGACCTTTTAATTATTTATACCAAAAAATTAAATTTAAAATTTTAAAAAGTATTTGAATAAGAGTTAACAAAAATTATATATTTTTTTATAATTTAATTGAATTTAAATTTCGGCCCGTAGTACAATTTGTAAATTATATATTTTTTTACGGGCCGGGACGGGCTTGGTCTGGGTGGGCCGGGCCTGGCCGGATTTCCTATTTTTTGGAATTTAAAATTTGTTATCTTTAAAAATCTTTAAAAAATGTATAAATATTTTTAGAATTTTTAAATTTTGAATTGATTCAAAATTTTAAATTAAAGTTTTAAATTATATTCAAACTTAAATTTAATTTTAAATATATTATTTGAATTTAAACAATTGATTATTTGATAGGTCTATTTTTAAACCTTTCAATTTTTCAAACATAATTTATTTATAATTATTTAATTTTTATTATAATTTATTTGAAATAATTTTTTTATTCTATTTAAAATTTTAAATGCCTCAAAATTTTAATTGAAATTCATAGGCTAATTTCTCAGGATTGAGAACAATTCTCAAATTCCTCAGCCAATCGGTGAAATGTTAAGCGATTAGTATCAAGTATTTTGACAAATAAGTTAGAGGCGGTCATTTTCTGCAGATGATTAAGATTCTAATTAGTTGTGTACTTAATCATAATCCATTTTGATTAGGGTCTTTAAATCTAAATGGTACCTCCCACTAATTTTAGCGAATCTCCACACTCTCCGAGTGGAGAAAACGGAAACTTTACTAAAAGTTTCTAGTAGGAATTGCGGTCCAATCTGTTTGCACACTACCTCATCCTAACAGATTCTTGGCAATGAGTAAAAAAATGAGTGAACAACTCTTGTTCAATGCTTCTCAAGCAAATCGCAATTTCATCTTTGGCCTTCAAAAATATAGGCCTCATCCTAACAGATTCTTGACCTTATCTTTTGGTTAAGTTAGACCCACCGTTCATCATGCAAAATAAAAAAAAGTCATTGAATCCTCATCCAGACATATTCTTGAATTCAACCCCTTTATTACCACATAGCATCTCATGCCAATAGAATGGTTGCGGCTCCCTAATGCAACTGATCCCCGTGTCCGGGTGCATCAATGAACACTACAGAGACGCCCACACCCTACAACGATGGAAGGCCACTAATGGGTTCATAACAACACTAACTTAATATTTTATTTAGGGAGATTTATTATCTCATCAGTTTTAATTTATTATTAATTTACATCTCATGCAAACCATCGCATCACATGCACACATATATCACATATATATAATAATAACTGCCGGTGATGATCATGGATTTTAACTTGATTCGGGCCTGAGCCATTAGGCCGGAATCGGGTCAGAGGGTATTACACACAAAAAAAAAAAAACTTGCTCTGCATCTTGATTGGATTTGAGTAGATCAACTCTTGTCGGCTCCCTCGATCAATATTTGGTCCAAACTTGATATGCACCGCATCAACTCTTGAATGGAACAAATCGTCATGGAACCTGAACTACCCTTTTACCCTTTAATTTTGCAACAATTACAATACAACCCATAATAATAATGAGACGCGCAGGTCTCCAAATTACATAATATAATTGGTGCACGCAGGCACCCAAAATAAATCTAACACTGGGTCCTTATTAAATTACACCAATTCACATCATCACATGATACATGTACATCACAAGGTTGCTATCCATGATCATCACCTCATACACATCACAGGCATATAATATAAAATAAAATTCTCTAATTCGATTTCTAATTAATTGGGTTCGAATTAATTTTAAATTATGATTTTGCACAAAGCAACCACATGACGCGTATGACTGCACCATGTAAATGCGTTCAAAACACATTGCGGCAAGCACGTGCAATAAAAACTATGAACTAATCAATTAGTGTTGCTATACACTAATCCGTCATGCATGGCAATGCTAATTAATTAGAATTGCAGCGCCTTGCCCGCATGCACTAATTTAATTAGCATTGCAGCACCTTGCCCGCATGCACTAATTTAATTAGCATTAGTGCCGTGCCAATAGTGCATCGTGCGCTAATTTTAATTAATGTTTCAAAACAATCAAAATAATGTACGCAAAAACAATCTTCATTGTTTTGATTTTGATCGTTTCAGAAAACCCAATCAACATCGAAAAAGAGATTAGATCTAAAACAAACGACGAGGGTGGCTCTGATACCACTGTAAGAAAAATAGTCGGAGATGCGCAGCGGAAGAAAGAGACGCAAATAAAATTTTTCTAAACCAAAGATCACCTCGTGTTTTGTTTTAGATCGTTAATAAGGATAATCTAATTGATCTTATCAATTATGATTTAATTTTCACCTTGCGCGGGTCGAGATCACCGCGAAGCCGACGATCGTTGGTAAAAATTGTTCGTCCTTGCTAGCCGCGCACGCGCCCGGCCTCTACTCGCGTCCACACGGAATCACGCCCTGATCGAAATAGTCGATCGCCTTGATTCGCGATCTGATCACGAATTTAAATTTTAAATAACAACATCAACTATAACAATTAAAAAATTAAAGATATTAATTTCAATTCTTAACAACATTCAACAAATTTTAATAATAATTGGTGAAGGATGGAATGAAGGAGAGGACAAGTCAATCGCCTGAGAGTGGTTGAGAGATGTAGGAAAGAGAAGACAAGAAGATAAAATACTAAAATTCAAGGGTAATTTAGATATATGTAGGAACGATATCATTCAAATTAATATGAATGGCTTATAATTTCCACAGAACAAACAACAAATATCAAACCTTCAACGATAAGTAACATACATTATAGGATGTAGAGATGTTAAGTGCAATTAAAAGTTTCAGTGCATAAGCGTCAAAAGAACTCAAAATCTTCATCAAAACTATTAGTATTAAAAAAAAATACTTGACAATAGACAAAAACACTAACACAAAATTGATGCTTATATAAAAAAGTAGAGGATAAATTAAGTTTGGGCAGAAGTACCTTTTGAGTTGCAGTAAGTTCATCCAAACGGTAACAGTTGCCATTCATTATTGTCCCCACAAGCTCATATATACAGCTAAACAGTAGCACAACTCCCTGCTCACTACAATATGAGTATAGCTTGTCTTCTAGAATGCACTCTCTAGCATGCTCCGTGGTCGCTTCCCACATTTTATTTGACATTCCACTGCCAAGTAACTATGAAGTATGCAAGATAAAATTGAGAGAGAGAGAGAGAGAGAGAGAGGGGAGGGGACGAGGGCCATTAGTTTGTGCACAAGGAAGTCTTCAACTCCAAAAAGAAATCATAATTGATATGGTTTTCTTACCCGACGAAGCCTATCTTGATCCACCACCAAATTCCTCAGGAATTCTTGAACAGTAATGATCCCAAAATCTGCGAGTTTTTTATGAAAAACTCCATCTTTTCCTATCTTTTCCAGCCGCCACACATCATCAAGCAATGCTGGAGGATGATGTTTCTTACACACTAAAATTCCAAAAAGAAATTAGATGATGCAGGTAACAAAAATTTATTGAGCCATACACCTATAAAGCATCAAAATTTCACAAATATGCCTAAAAAATTTGATTTCCTGGTACAGATATACCCTTTCCAGAGGATTTTAATGAAAATCAGTTTCAAGGACACTTAATGATATTTAAGGGCATTGTGAGTATTTTTGATGTGTAAGAATAGAGATAAGCGTACTCAGAATAGTACAAGGTTACCGTGACTATTAACAGTACAAAGTACTTTTGTCGCCCGCTAGTGAAGGATCGGCTTGCAATCGATGCCGCAGTGTTGATTACCGGGCCAAAAAGGGTAGGGCCCACCAGTGACACATTGTAGAGGGCACTGATATATGCAGACATTATACCTTGAATCCCCTCAGCCTAAGATCAATCAGATATAGTCAGGTTTTTAACAAATTTGATCGAGCCTAGAAGATAAGTAGAACCGCACCATTAAGAAGAAAGACTAAAATATCCTTTATTCTTAAAACAATGAAGACCAGAAAAAAGTAGACCAAATTTCTTCCTGAAATCAGATGGAATAATTTTCTCCTTCGAAAAAAATAAATAAATAAATGCCAATTGCATCACACCTCATTGATTTGTAAATTGTAATAAGAAAATGAAAAGAAAAGGATTACCTCAGGTTGGTAGGTGCTTCCATTCAAGTTAAAACAATGAGAGACTGGACCGTCGATCGGTCTTGCTCCAAAACCCCAAGCAGGAAATCGTTTATCCGAATCATAAAATTGCAAGACGTCTCCAACTTCTAATATTGCCTGCAAAAAAAAATAAAAAAATCAAGTTGCAGGTTATACATCACTTGTGTAGAACTGCAGCTAACTATACTTTGAAGAAAGAAATGCATCAAACAATTCCTCACTCTCTGATATGCATTCGGCCGACCTGTGGGATCAATGTAATGCAAGGAATCTGGGAGGCGTGGATTTCCATTTGAAGCTAGAAAACAACAAAGATCTCTGTTAACATGAATACATGATTATAAAAAATAAGGATATATTACTTTGTCAAATATAAAAGTAATGTAAAACTCACTAAATTGAAGAAGCATACCTGTGAAGTCTATGGCAACCATGAAATTCAATTCGCATCCACCAGCAATATAATCAAGGAAGGTCTGTTGCTTGCTCAAATAGAATTTCTCCACATATATCTGACTCGTCAAAACCTATAAGCAAGCGAAAAACTTATGTAAACGAAAAAAAAAAAGAAGAAAACTTCGATCGTATTCTGCGAAGCAAGATTGTTCAACTTCAACATTCCTGATCAGAAGTTACCTTATTGTGATGATCATGCCCAACACCAGTGGGCAAAAACAAATTTTCTCCACACCGACTATGATGAAGGCTTTCCAACTGTGCCAACGATTTCACAACTTTGCTGTCAAATACCATGGAAAAAATTCAGAGAAAAGGAGGAAAAACACTCGTATTAACAAGAAGCCACAAATGGAAACAAGCCATTACCCAATCAAATCATGTTTGCCATTGCTATTGTAGTTAAAGCACTCTATATTTAGAGGGTTTTCCTGTAATGTGACAGTTGATTGTTAGACAAGTAATTAAATCAGACTCTTCAACAGTTAGATAAATGTCAAATATGCTAGTCAGTAGTGGTTGGCACAGCTATATTACTGCAGGGATGTTCTATTTTCAGATCCTGGATGGTCCGCGAAATTTGGCAGAGGTGACCTTTGCAAAAATGGTTGGCAGTGATCCAACCTCCATTTCAGCAGACAATGGAGAAAAAGGGAAAAGGAAAAGAATGGTCATGCCTTGCTTCCAATTTGTTGGAGATTCACAACCATCGGCTTCCATAAAGGATTTAGGTCGTTTTTTCTTACTTCTGTCTTGCAGACTGGAATGGCTACACCACTCTCCGTTATCTTGGATATAAGTAAGAAAGGATCCTGAATTGAAGACAATTCAGCATCAGTACAATTCTTTGCTTTCTGTAAATATTTCTCAATAAAAGAAGACAGAAATTTACGCTTTTTGAGAAGAGGTCCTTGTTTTCTAAATCCACACAGCGGAAAACCATCTCCACCATGGTTTTTGAACCAACACACTCTTCTGCATGAACAGTCAATGTGCCAAACTTTTTTGAATGTGGTCCTTGTTGATCCCTATGGTCAAGGTTTAGAGTCGATAATCCAGTAGGTCTAGTAACAACCTGCAAAAGAACCAAAAATAGCCAATATTTTTGAGTAATAAGCAGCACGAAGTGAAACATACAATGCAAGAGTAACTTATGGATGCCACTAGTAGTTATTACGAAGCAATGATGAACCTTTTAATACTGTAAAATAACTATCTTTACATTAAGCCAAAAATAGAAGAGCCGAACTCAACAAAACTAGATAGATTAAGCAATAAAATTAGCCTAAGCCATAGGATTAGTCGCCTAAACCTGTATGTATTGCTTCACAAAACAATACAGATGATACCTCAGATAAGTAGTTAGTCAATCTATGCCAACATATAGGTGTACAACACACAGTTTTCTACTTCCTACTTCATGTTCCAACCTACTATACAGAGGGTAGATAACAGAATGAGGTGTTGTATTCTTTACTTTTCTGAAGAATAGTAATATAAAACGGCCAGTATTTTTGAAGTAAACAATAAATTTGTAGGTTTTCAGATTTTATATGTTAATGGCAAGCTTTGGCTGTTATGATAACTGAGAAGTGCATCTACTAATATCTAGACCTGAGCAATCCGGGTCTAGGATGGGCCAAGCTTCGGCCTTATAAATTTGCCCAGTGGAGCCCAACCCAACCTGGAAATTTCTTATAGCTAATTTAAGCCCAAGCTCTGTCCAAATTGATCTGGCAAATTGAAGTCATGAAGTGAGAAAATCTCAGACAACTTTAAAAAAACAAATTGGCCTGGATTTTCTTGGGCGTCCCAGCCTGGCCCAGCGAACTTCATTAGGCTTAACCAAATCAACACTTGTCAGGCTGGTCAGGTCAAATTTGCTCATTCTACTTACATCCGTGCAAGACACGGAATATAATGATAAATTTGGATTGACACAAATACCCATAATGCAGACGTTCGAGAACTAATTGCACATGAAAATATAGCAAGTCACTTCAATTGAGAACTTCACCACGTTAATGTGATTTATGTACCTCAGATAGAAGACATTGAGCTTCTCCAAGAAATTGTTGCTCCTCCAACTTAAGCATCTGCATGGTGTGAATTTTTTACCAAATATAATTGTACATTGACTTAAAAAACAGCAAAAGCCATAGGAAATTTGCGTTCTGTAATATAATCACAGGTATAAAAATTGTTTTATACTATACTGTAAAATAAAATGTGCAGCAAGGCAAAAAAACTCAAATTGCTATCAAGGTGTCAGCAAGAAACCTAAAATGATAGAGACCTAAAATGAATGTATCCAATTTGAACCAAACTTTCCTCGGTAGAACTGCAAATTCTCAAGAAGTTTTTAACAAAGAAACCTAAAATTGGAAAGAAATCCTATTTTTACAAAAAATTTGGAAAATGAATATGCAGAATAGTCAAGTAATTGGGTGCAGGGCGACCAGCCAAATGACCAATGGGCAATATTCATGGAATGTTTCAATAAAATACTTCATCAATCAAACAGTGCAACAGACTGCAGCCCTGCCAGACAGCCATACACCAAAAAGGTAAAAGCTACCAGTCAATGAATACCATTACCCGATTGATCAACTGGTATCTGCCTATGAGGAAGAGCAAGTTTTTCTGTAAGGTTTTCTACATAAGGATTTCTCTTGTCTGAAGTTTCTCAGTAAAGAACCGCTGCATGGATGTTAGAGTTGTTATCAGGAAAGAAGTCTACAAGATTAGAGACCTTTCTTTTTATTTCTTTCCCACAGCCCATAGGAGTCCAAATCTCTAGTTATTATGTGAGATGATGCATATTCAGTAAATTATTGCCAGGAGCTATAATAACCAAATCAAAGAACAACTCACCATTTAACTTCAATAAACCAGCAATACTCAAAAAAAAAAAAAAAAATGGAAATATTAAAGATAAAAATGACAGATATTGAAATACCTTCTCTGGCACATTATGAAACTGTGAATCAACATCATATACCTGAAACCTGCGACATACAGTAAATTTACAGATAATGACGAAAATGTAACTAATACAAAAAAGGAAAAAAATAATAGTAATGATGCTTAACAGAAGGAGCATCTACACTGTTAAAAACAGAATCCTTAGATGTCGATAGTGTATAAGCTTACACCAATGGCTGAGTAACCTCAAATTGATAATTCACAGTGATCTTCGTAATCCATGAAGGATTTAGTGAATTTAATATTACTTCAGTGCGACCAATCTCTTCAAGAGTTCCATCTCTTCTCTTTGCAAAAACGACAGCCATAGGATCACTCTACGAAAATAAATCAAAATCATAAGTGAAATGCATGCACATAATTGTATTGCTGGTAATTGATAGCAATTGAAAAACACTAAAGATGGTTATATTACTGGTAATTAAATGTAAATAGGGAAAACTAAATATAACAAGAATTGATAGCAACAAGAGATATCATTATAAAGAACTTGATAATTCCACAATTCAATAAAAATAACTCAACCAGAAAACTATATAATTCTTTATGCTTCACAATTAGCGAGGGAACAAATGATCTCGATTCCATGTACTAGTGGATGCCAATTGTAACATGACAAACTGGAAATAAGTTGTGAGAAAACTACGTACCAGCAAAAGGATAGAGGAAATTAGAAAAGAAAGGACATATAAGAACAAAGAGTAATGATGCATGTATGTATGACAACCAAGTTAAAAGGTTCTTCAGAAAAGGAAAAGAATGGTCATGCCTTGCTTCCAATTTGTTGGAGATTCACAACCATCGGCTTCCATAAAGGATTTAGGTCGTTTTTTCTTACTTCTGTCTTGCAAACTGGAATGGCTACACCACTCTCCGTTATCTTGGATATAAGTAAGAAAGGATCCTGAATTGAAGACAATTCAGCATCAGTACAATTCTTTGCTTTCTGTAAATATTTCTCAATAAAAGAAGACAGAAATTTACGCTTTTTGAGAAGAGGTCCTTGTTTTCTAAATCCACACAGCGGAAAACCATCTCCACCATGGTTTTTGAACCAACACACTCTTCTGCATGAACAGTCAATGTGCCAAACTTTTTTGAATGTGGTCCTTGTTGATCCCTATGGTCAAGGTTTAGAGTCGATAATCCAGTAGGTCTAGTAACAACCTGCAAAAGAACCAAAAATAGCCAATATTTTTGAGTAATAAGCAGCACGAAGTGAAACATACAATGCAAGAGTAACTTATGGATGCCACTAGTAGTTATTACGAAGCAATGATGAACCTTTTAATACTGTAAAATAACTATCTTTACATTAAGCCAAAAATAGAAGAGCCGAACTCAACAAAACTAGATAGATTAAGCAATAAAATTAGCCTAAGCCATAGGATTAGTCGCCTAAACCTGTATGTATTGCTTCACAAAACAATACAGATGATACCTCAGATAAGTAGTTAGTCAATCTATGCCAACATATAGGTGTACAACACACAGTTTTCTACTTCCTACTTCATGTTCCAACCTACTATACAGAGGGTAGATAACAGAATGAGGTGTTGTATTCTTTACTTTTCTGAAGAATAGTAATATAAAACGGCCAGTATTTTTGAAGTAAACAATAAATTTGTAGGTTTTCAGATTTTATATGTTAATGACAAGCTTTGGCTGTTATGATAAGTGAGAAGTGCATCTACTAATATCTAGACCTGAGCAATCCGGGTCTAGGATGGGCCAAGCTTCGGCCTTTTAAATTTGCCCAGTGGAGCCCAACCCAACCTGGAAATTTCTTATAGCTAATTTAAGCCCAAGCTCTGTCCAAATTGATCGGGCCAATTGAAGTCATGAAGTGAGAAAATCTCAGACAACTTTAAAAAAACAAATTGGCCTGGATTTTCTTGGGCGTCCCAGCCTGGCCCAGCGAACTTCATTAGGCTTAACCAAATCAACACTTGTCAGGCTGGTCAGGTTAAATTTGCTCAGGTCTACTTACATCCTTGCAAGACACGGAATATAATGATAAATTTGGATTGACACAAATACCCATAATGCAGACGTTTGAGAACTAATTGCACATGAACTTATAGCAAGTCACTTCAATTGAGAACTTCACCACGTTAATGTGATTTATGTACCTCAGATAGAAGACATTGAGCTTCTCCAAGAAATTGTTGCTCCTCCAACTTAAGCATCTGCATGGTGTGAATTTTTTACCAAATATAATTGTACATTGACTTAAAAAACAGCAAAAGCCATAGGAAATTTGCGTTCTGTAATATAATCACAAGGTATAAAAATTGTTTTATACTATACTGTAAAATAAAATGTACAGCAAGGCAAAAAAACTCAAATTGCTATCAAGGTGTCAGCAAGAAACCTAAAATGATAGAGACCTAAAATGAATGTATCCAATTTGAACCAAACTTTCCTCAGTAGAACTGCAAATTCTCATGAAGTTTTTAACAAAGAAACCTAAAATTGGAAAGAAATCCTATTTTTACAAAAATTTTGGAAAATGAATATGCAGAATAGTCAAGTAATCTTCCACTGAAATTTTGGGCATTGCAATTTGCTCAAAACTTTTTGTCCATTAGCTACTGTGACTACTAATGGAGCAGCAGCTATCATATGAGCTTTAATATCTTTAGCTGTTTGGAGATCCATAAAGCTATGAGTGCTGCCGGTGTCCACCAAAATAGTAAGTATTTGCTCCTTAACTTCACCCTGTATCTTGATAGTATTCTGTTGTTTTTCTCCACTGAGTGCATGCACAGAAACTCCTAATTCAGGGTGACTATTTTCATCCTCTGCTTCTTCACATTCTCCTTCACTATGCACTTCTTGAAGGCAATCTTCATCATACACTTCTAGAATATCATTTAATCCTTGCAATGTGTTAAGGGATTTAGCAGCACAAACATGCCCTGGATGATATCTATCTCCGCATTTAAAACATTGACCCGCAGCTCTCCTTTGCTCTATCAAAGATTTATTGTTGTTTCCCTGATAGCTTGGGGGTCTTGGCACATAAGATTGTGGAGCCTTGTTGAAAATGTTCCCTACAGGTTTTGTGTTTTGTTTGTATCTTCTACTAATCACAGCTATTGCCTTTTCATGCAGCTTAGCTTGACAGTAAGCTTCTTCTAATGTGTTTGGATGTGCAATATCGAGGAATGGAACCAAATCTTCTCTTAACCCACTGATATAGCAAGAGATAAAATGTTCTTCCGACAACTGAGGATTGTGAAATAATAACTGAGTACGTAATTCCTCGAACTTCTCTTGATAACTCTCCACTGTACTAGTTTGTTTCAAGTTATTGAATTCTCTAACTATATATCTTTCTCCAGTTTGGCCAAATCTTTTATAAAGTGCTTCCACAAATTCCTCCCAACTCACAACATGTTTGTGAATGAAGTAGCTTTGTTTCCAAGTCCTTGCCCTCCCATTTAAATGCATCGACGCAATATTAAGCCATTGCTGGTATGGGATTTGGTAAATCTCAAAGTAATACTCACAGTTTTCTACCCATAATCTGGGATCATCCCCACTGAACATTGGAAATTCCAATTTGGGATGAGGAGTATGTGTGTGGGTTTGGTTTTTGTTATTAGTTTTGGCTTCTTCATTGTCTCTTGATGGAACAGTTAACAGTCCCTTTCCCTTTGTTTCACCCATACTGTAGTTGTGCCCATGATGTGCTTCTCTATATTTATGCTCAACTGGAGTCTGTAGGGTGTTTTGTGTATGCATTACTGGCCTGTTGCTGGTTGCTTGGGAAGTCAATAACTTCATTAACTCTTCATGTCTAGCTGCATTATCTCTAAGCACTAATTCATGCCTCTTAATTGCATCAACTTGTAAAGCCTCATAATGCTTTTGTTCAGTCATACTTACTCCTGCAATTTGTTCACCCAACTCCTTGACCTTATCATGGTACTCTGTAGTGAGTCTTTGCAATGCTGTCTCTAGTACTGTCATGTGATCATTTAGATCTCTCAACCTTGTTCCCTCTGCCATTTCCTTCTGGCTGGAATTGTAATGGAATCTGTTTTGCTTCTTTTTCCCGATCTTGGAACTTAAGGACTCAACTTAACCAAAATACAAGATATTCTTGTTCACAGCAGCTTATGATCTATAGGAGTATACTTCCTAACCATGTAATTGTAATACTAGGGTTTAGTATTACCTGCGATGATGTTAATTGTGGAAATAATTCTGATAGATCCAACCCTAACAATTGCTTGCTTCCTGCAGATCTTGCGATTACCAGGTCACTGGGACCGGGGCTTCTCTGATACCAATTGTAATACTCTTCTGAGTAGTGATCCTTCAAACTCCTTCAATTGAGCTAGGATGGCGTGATATGGAACAAGAATTCTAGATCCGCAACCGTTCAATAAGGAATAGGGTTTGAATCACAACAATGAGGAAGAGATCGAGATCATGAGCTCGTCCTGAGGCGCACATGCGATGATGAAATTACTCTGAGTTTGATGGCGTCGATGATGGGCGAGATTCTTCATCGAGTGATGCTTCAGCTGAACCTTGTTCTTCAGATGAATCCGAGGTTCTGATCCTTGATTGCGAGAAATCGAGAGGTTGTGGGAATTGAGGGAGAAGAAGAATAAGAACTTGAGATCTGGGAAGGGGAATAGAGAGAGAAAGTAGAGAGAAAAGAGGTTTGTAGAGGAATGAAATTATCCAATTCGTTAACCGTTTTCAGTTACAACTGTATCTATTTATAGTAGTATGCTCGGGGACTAATATGCAAATACAGAAAAGTAGCTATACTATTTGCTATTAAGCATTTTTCCCTCATTCGGATTGGGCCGAATCCCGCCTGGACCTTCGCGGAATTTGGCCGAATCTTATAATGCAAGACTCTAATTGTAGTGCATTTCTTGCATCCATTGAAGGTAAATCCATCTCAATCTATTTCTTTTTGTGCTCGATGAGAATTTGTAATTGCCTATATGTGTCAAGTTGGATTTTACTCA
>CM055069.1:48337060-48367378 GCA_029204045.2 Tillandsia leiboldiana | reverse complement strand
ACGGCCACTCAACTGGAACCAGGGGTGAACTCGACAGTGGTAGAGTGGATGAGAGACAGAGCGCAAATGCTAGATGTGCTTAAGGAGAGACTACATGTGGCACAAAATCGTATGAAGCAGAATGCTGATAGAAAACGTGTGGATAGGGAGTATCAGGTGGGAGAAGAAGTTTACCTCAAGCTGCGGCCGTACCGCCAAAACAGTGTAACCATGCGGAGAAATCACAAGCTTACCTCGAAGTACTACGGACCCTTTGAGATCCTGCAGCGGGTTGGGCCCGTAGCATACCGATTACATTTACCTGCAGATGCCCAAGTTCATCCAGTCTTCCATGTATCACAGTTGAAGAGGGGAGTTCCGAAGCCGGAGCAGGTAGTGGAGAACAAGATTCCCCAGGAACCAGAGGACCTTCCACAAGCCCAGTTGATACCGGTCGAGGAGGAAGCACCCGTTAACCCACCATCTCAGTTAATACCGACTACGGAGGAAGAGCCATCCCTGGAGGAGAACGATTCGCCAAAGAAACAGCCGGTGCAAGTGTTGGGTTGGAGGTTGAGGAAGGTGAGAAACCAGAACCGCACTCAGGTTCTTGTAAGTTGGAATAGCTTGGGGCCCGAGCAGGCTACATGGGAAGACTATGAGAAGATGAAGAGAAGATACCCAACGATGATCCTTGAGGACAAGGAGCTTTGTAAGGAGGGTGGGATGTAACACCTGAAGAAGGAAGAGAGGGTAGAGAGGAGTAGAACCGGTTGAGGAGTAGAGGAGTAGCGAAGTAGAGAAGAGAAGAAGATGAAGAACCAGGGTTAGGCGTAACCGGGGGTGGTAGAGTCAGCTGCAGGAGGGTACGGGGGTAGGTGAGATACGACAGGCGACAGAGTCGGGAGGGTTCCTTGGAGCGGGTCGGAAGTAGCGGGCATGGATCCAACAACCCGACAGCGGAGCGGATATGGTAGCGATGGATGAGGAACCAGCAACCCGGCAGAGGGTTAAGGAGCTTCACTGTAGCGAAGGAAGGCCCGGCCCAAGAGGCCCACTTGCTTTACACTTTGAGCCTTATTCATTAGCAGCAATATTACAATTACCAAGTAGTATACAGTAGTATAAGAATTACAGATTAGTCCTTCACAGGATGAGTATAAATAGGCATTTGTAAGAGATATAAAGGGATCGAACATTTGAATCCAATTACTCTTTTCTTCTCCCTCTTTCTCAAACTATCTCTTTCTCTCTCTTCTCTTCTCCTCTCCCAACCTATCTCAATTTCCCCAATTCTCATCCTAATCTCTACCAGATCCAACTCTGGATTGATCTTGATGATCTAACCAGCTTGGATCTATCCACCATATACCGATCTCAGAAATTGTTCATCATCGATCATCAGATTGGCCGTCATCCTCACTGCCGTGCCTGATCTCCGAGGAACCCTCATCCCCGATCGGCTGCAGATCGTCAGGGTGTTACAAAGTGGTATCAGAGCAGTTCCGATCCCAGGGATCGTGAACAATCGAGCAACAACCGAGGCAACCATTAAGCATACAATCGAGGCAACAATCGAGCAACAACTGAGGCAACCATTGAGCATACAATCGGGCGGCAATCGAGGCAACGAGGAGCAGTGATTAAGCAACAGATCACAGATCAAGTACTTAGCAGGATTCCCACATCGGATTACCATCAAACAAAGGATCTCTGTTAGAGGTATTGAGTTTCTTCGAAGAATCTCATTACCTGCCCAATCGTTGTTGAAGTTTGAATCTGGTTAAGAAAATAGAAGCATCAGTAGTGTAACTCAACAAGATAGGGAAATCTAAAAGCAATAGATTCATCTATAATCCAAAAGATCCATACCTGTATGAGATGGCAGAAGGGACCAGAATCAAAGACTTAAGTGAGCAGATGAGAGCTATGGAGGAGAAGGTGCTAACACTTACTGCTGAGTGCCATGATGTAGATGGAAAATTAAAGCAGTTTGGGGCAGAGTATAATAAAAAATTGGGAACTTTGGTGCACCAACTGGAAGGCATCCAATTAGAAGGGCAACAAAGATATGAAGCTCAGCAGTTAGAAGCAACGAAGAGGCATGAGCAGTTGTTGAAATTACTGAGTTCTCAGTCCAATCCGCAGAAATTAGAGCCAATGCCCACCATTCAGATCAGAGAAGGAAGGGTAGGGGCTACAGAAGGCCCCAGTAGCAGCACTAAGATGCCACACAGAGATGTCAAAGGGAAAGGGGTGTTACCAACTCCCCAAACTGGAACAGAGTTTAACTTACCACAAGTCAATCACAGACCAAACCAGTATGTGCCCTATCCCAAGTTGGATTACCCATTATTTGGAGGGGAGGAGCCCAGAGAGTGGCTCAGCAGGAGCGAACAATTCTTTAGGTTATATCAAATACCAGAAGATCAGTGGGTAGAGATTGCTACAATGCATTTCACTGGCAGAGCCCATAGATGGAAGGAAGGCTATGTAATTGACAAGCCAGATTTGGATTGGGTTGAGTTAACTGAGGCAGTATGCAAGAGGTTCGGAGGTACAACCATGAAGAAGTTGGTAAGAGAATTTCACAAACTGGAGCAAACCTCGGATGTAGACAGTTATCAAGAGAAATTTGAGGAACTAAGAGCTAGAATGCTAAATTTCAATCCTGCCCTCAGTGAGGAACACTTCATACAGAGCTACATTAGTAGGCTCAAAGAGGAATTGGTGCCCTTTATAGACTTATCCAACCCCACCACTCTAGAAGAAGTGTTTGAACAATCAAGGATTCATGAGCAGGCTCTTGCAATCATATGGAAGAAAAACAAGTTTCACAGTAATGCAATAGCTAAACCCACACTGGGTAATCCAGGAAATAAAGGTTATATCCCAAGATTTGCTGCCAGAAGTGTTGAAGACAACAAATCAACCTTACCCAAGAGCTCAACCTGGCAACCTGGAGTCAGTAGACAATTGATAGAGCAAAGAAGGGCTGCAGGCCTGTGTTTCAAATGTGGGGACAAGTATTATCAGGGTCACCAATGCCAACAAAAAAATTTGAACCAGATTGAGGGTGTATCTGAGGTGGAGGAGGTGTTTGATGAGTTGAGACTCTTAGAGGTGGAGACAGAGAATGAAGTGGAGGAACTGTCTGAACTTGATGAGATGGGAATCTCTGTACATGCCCTCAGTGGAGAGGTTCCTCAGGAAACCATCAAAGTTCAAGGGGAAATGCGGGGAAGACCCTTAGCAGTACTAATTGACACTGGAAGTACTCACAGTTTCATCGACTTCCAAGTAGCGAAAGAATTGAAGGCTAACATAACTGCAGCAACCCCCTTAATAGTCACAGTTGCTAATGGGCATAAGGTATTATGCAAATTGAAGTGTAATGGGTTCCAGTGGAAGATGCATGGGGAAGTTTATCAAGCAGACTTAAGAGTCATAAGGCTAGATGGCTCTAGTATCATCTTGGGCATTGACTGGCTTAAGAAGCATGGGAAGGTCACCTTCGATTACTCAAACAATTCAGTATCTTACAACAAAGATGGGAAGGCAGTCACTGTGGAGGGAATCACTGAAGGAGCTAGACTCAAATCTATTGGTGCTAAACAATGGGTCAAGGCTGGGTTGCATGGACAGTGTTGTGCCATAGGCCACCCTGAAAAGTCTGCAGTTAAAGGGGAGAATCCTGTGCCAGTGGAAGTACAAGAAATACTAGATCAACACTCTCACATATTTCAAGACCCTAAAGGACTTCCCCCAAGAAGAGAACAAGACCACAGAATTCCTCTGCAACCAGGAGCACCACCCATTAATGTGAGGCCCTACAGGCACAGTTACGAGCAAAAGAATGAGGTAGAGAAGCAGGTAACTGATTTGCTCAAATCCCATTTCATACGTAAAAGCAATAGTCCTTATGCTTCACCAGTACTGCTAGTTAAGAAGAAGGACCAAAGTTGGAGAATGTGTATGGACTACAGACAACTAAATAGAGCTACCATCAAAGATAAGTTCCCAATTCCCATCATTGATGATCTTCTAGATGAGCTTAAGGGGTCTAAATGGTATTCGAAGATCGACTTGAGGTCGGGTTATCACCAAATTAGGATGCATGAAGGGGATATAGAAAAGACAGCCTTTAGAACACATGCTGGCCATTATGAGTTTTTGGCAATGCCATTTGGCTTAACCAATGCTCCGGCTACATTTCAAGCTTTGATGAATGAAATCTTCCAAAAACAGTTAAGGAAATTTGTTCTCGTATTCTTCGATGATATTCTAATTTACAGCAAGTGTTTGGAGGATCATGTTGACCACTTAAGAGTGGTACTGGAGCTGCTGGAGAAGAATCAGCTTCTAGCCAAAAGAAGCAAGTGCTCCTTTGGACAGGGTCAAGTAGAGTATTTAGGCCACATCATCTCAGCTCAAGGGGTAGCCACTGACCCAAGTAAGATCACAGCTATGGTGGAATGGCCTAAGCCCACTTCTATTAAGGAACTGAGGGGATTCCTGGGGCTTACTGGCTACTACAGGAAGTTCATCAGGGGCTATGGGGGAATTAGCAAACCCCTCACTGAACTTTTAAAAAAAGATTCATACAAGTGGAGTGATGAAGCTCAGGAAGCTTTCGAGAAACTCAAGGTAGCAATGATCAGTGCCCCTGTACTTGCTATGCCAGATTTCACTAAGCCATTCACAGTGGAGGTGGATGCTTGTGAAATTGGTATGGGGGCAGTGCTGTCACAAGAAGGGAGACCCCTGGCATACCTCAGTAAGGCAATTAGTCCCAGAAACAGGGGATTATCAACCTATGAGAAGGAGTTCCTTGCTATTCTGCTTGCTGTGAGTAAATGGAAACATTATCTGAGCCCTCGACCATTTGTAATTAAGACTGATCATGAAAGCCTCAAGTTCCGGTTGGAACAGAGGATCACAACAGCAGTCCAGCAGAAGGGAATGCTCAAACTGATGGGGCTGGAGTACACAATCAGGTACAGGAGGGGTAAAGAAAATTTGGCTGCTGATGCCCTATCTAGGGTAGTCCCAGAGTTAAGTAGTAATCAGGGAATAACTGCTTATGTTCCTACCTGGGTTAATGAGCTAATTGAGAGTTACCAGGGGGACCCAAAGGCTCAACAATTGTTACTGGATACACTATTACCAACAGATGCAACAGGGAACTACTCACAACAACATGGCATTCTGAGGTACAAGGGAAGGATGTATGTAGGAGCTAAGGGTGAATTGAGGAGTACCTTGTTGAATCAATTTCACTCATCGGCCATTGGAGGACACTCAGGTATCGACAATACATACTATAGGCTCAAGCAGCATTTTTACTGGCCTGGACTTAAAGGGGATGTGGAAGGGAGAGTTAAAGCCTGTGAAGTGTGTATCAAGAATAAGGTGGATGGAACACCCTATGCTGGGTTATTGCAACCAATACAAATTCCTACACAATCCTGGCAACTAATTAGTATGGACTTTATTGAAGCACTACCCAAGTCAGAGGGAAAAGATACAATTCTAGTGGTGGTAGACAAGTTGACCAAGTATGCCCACTTTATACCCCTAGTCCATCCTTACACAGCACTGGTAGTGGCGAAGGCTTTCATCAACACAGTGTACAAGCTACATGGGATGCCTAAGGGGATCATCTCAGACAGAGACAAGGTGTTCACCAGCCAGGTATGGCAAGAACTATTCAAACTCTCTGGAGTTAAGTTGCATATGAGCACTGCATATCACCCCCAGTCAGATGGTCAAACCGAGAGGGTGAACCGGTGCCTGGAAACGTATCTAAGGTGCATGTGTTCCCAACAACCCAATAGATGGAGCAAATGGCTACCCCTGGCAGAGTGGTGGTACAATACCAGCCACCACTCCTCCTTAGGGGTCACGCCATTTGAGGCCCTCTATGGGTACAAGCCACCTGCACCTACGGCCACTCAACTGGAACCAGGGGTGAACTCGACAGTGGTAGAGTGGATGAGAGACAGAGCGCAAATGCTAGATGTGCTTAAGGAGAGACTACATGTGGCACAAAATCGTATGAAGCAGAATGCTGATAGAAAACGTGTGGATAGGGAGTATCAGGTGGGAGAAGAAGTTTACCTCAAGCTGCGGCCGTACCGCCAAAACAGTGTAACCATGCGGAGAAATCACAAGCTTACCTCGAAGTACTACGGACCCTTTGAGATCCTGCAGCGGGTTGGGCCCGTAGCATACCGATTACATTTACCTGCAGATGCCCAAGTTCATCCAGTCTTCCATGTATCACAGTTGAAAAGGGGAGTTCCGAAGCCGGAGCAGGTAGTGGAGAACAAGATTCCCCAGGAACCAGAGGACCTTCCACAAGCCCAGTTGATACCGGTCGAGGAGGAAGCACCCGTTAACCCACCATCTCAGTTAATACCGACTACGGAGGAAGAGCCATCCCTGGAGGAGAACGATTCGCCAAAGAAACAGCCGGTGCAAGTGTTGGGTTGGAGGTTTAGGAAGGTGAGAAACCAGAACCGCACTCAGGTTCTTGTAAGTTGGAATAGCTTGGGGCCCGAGCAGGCTACATGGGAAGACTATGAGAAGATGAAGAGAAGATACCCAACGATGATCCTTGAGGACAAGGAGCTTTGTAAGGAGGGTGGGATGTAACACCTGAAGAAGGAAGAGAGGGTAGAGAGGAGTAGAACCGGTTGAGGAGTAGAGGAGTAGCGAAGTAGAGAAGAGAAGAAGATGAAGAACCAGGGTTAGGCGTAACCGGGGGTGGTAGAGTCAGCTGCAGGAGGGTACGGGGGTAGGTGAGATACGACAGGCGACAGAGTCGGGAGGGTTCCTTGGAGCGGGTCGGAAGTAGCGGGCATGGATCCAGCAACCCGACAGCGGAGCGGATATGGTAGCGATGGATGAGGAACCAGCAACCTGGCAGAGGGTTAAGGAGCTTCACTGTAGCGAAGGAAGGCCCGGCCCAAGAGGCCCACTTGCTTTACACTTTGAGCCTTATTCATTAGCAGCAATATTACAATTACCAAGTAGTATACAGTAGTATAAGAATTACAGATTAGTCCTTCACAGGATGAGTATAAATAGGCATTTGTAAGAGATATAAAGGGATCGAACATTTGAATCCAATTACTCTTTTCTTCTCCCTCTTTCTCAAACTATCTCTTTCTCTCTCTTCTCTTCTCCTCTCCCAACCTATCTCAATTTCCCCAATTCTCATCCTAATCTCTACTAGATCCAACTCTGGATTGATCTCGATGATCTAACCAGCTTGGATCTATCCACCATATACCGATCTCAAAAATTGTTCATCATCGATCATCAGATTGGCCGTCATCCTCACTGCCGTGCCTGATCTCCGAGGAACCCTCATCCCCGATCGGCTGCAGATCGTCAGGGTGTTACATTAAGCTATCAAGAACTTGTCTTAAAGACAAAGCTATAGTGTGCATAGGTGCTGGGCTTTTCAAGAACAAATCTTTAGAGAACTTATGGGTGGAAGGGAATTGGTTCAGTGGAGTCGGGGTAGAGCATTTACTATGTCCTATCAGCAGGTTCTCACCACTGCAAAGCCAAGCCAATAACACCCTAAAATCATTAACTTTGGGGGGAGGGAAAACGAGAATAGGTAGATGTGGCGTAACAGCAATCCTGCGCTTGTTGGAGACAAATCAAAGCATGGTTCAATTAGTAATTTGTGAGGACAAAAGCATGAAACCAAATGATATAGCTAGAATCTTCGGAAGCTTGGAAAGGAATGCAACCTTAAGGTTCCTTTCATTGACAGGTTGCACAGGAGTAGAAGGGGACATAGTCTTACAAACGATCATGGAAACATTGCAAGTCAATCCTTGGATTGAAGAAATTGATCTCAGTGAAACACCTCTGCAGATTGCGGGAAAGGCAGACGGAATATATGGGAAGCTGAGACAAAATGGATCATTGATTCCTGAAAATGACTTGCTAACTGATCTGCCTCAAACCATGCCTACATGCTGCCGATTATTCCTCTGCGGGCAAGAACTTGCAGGTAAGCTTTCACTACACTCAATTACCTTTCCTTATTTCTAGTCTCACAAATGCTTGCATCATGATGTTAACAAATAGTAAACTACATCATGAAGAGCTCGTACTAATCTTATTACTTCTAACATTGGGTACCCGAATTCTAGACATGAAACTCAGCTGATACATTTGTCTCATATCCTTGATTGGAAGATATCTTTTGTTCACAAAAATAGGCTGGGCCATCGTTACATGTAATAAGGCACTGAAATTGAGGAAAGCCTATTGTGATAGCTGAATTAGTGCATATGCATGCAGGAAAAACCACTCTTTGCAACTCCATATATCACAACATGAATGCAGCAAACTTACTATACACGGATCGGATAAGAAGTCTAATAGAGTCAGTGGAGCAAATTGCGGGTACACCTGATATCAAGATAAGGACTATCCATGACGGTGACATGACAATCACAATTTGGAACCTAGCTGGTCAGTACGAAAATTGTGCTCTGCATGATCTTATGTTTCCAGGCCATGGAAGTCCTTCCTTTTTCCTTATAATATCCAGCTTGTTCCGAAAGACAGCAAACAGGGAACCAAAGAGCCCGACAGAGATCGAAGAAGACCTACTATACTGGCTCAAGTTCATAGTCTCAAGTTCAAGGAGAACATTATCACGAATGCTCCTACCACATGTCTCGGTAGTTCTCACCCACTCCGATAAAGTGTGCCAATTATCAGGAGACCTGCATTCAACTGTTGCTGCAATCCAAAGGCTAAGGGAAGATTTTCGGGATTACATCGATTTCTACCCAACAGTTTTCAGTGTGGATGCCAGATCATCAACTTCTGTAAGCAAGCTCACTCACCACATAAGAAAGATTAGCAGAACTATCTTGCAAAGAGCTCCTCAAGTTTACCAGTTCTGCAATGACCTAATAAATTATTTAAATGACTGGCGCTCGAGGAACTGTAATAAACCCATAATGAAATGGAATGAGTTTTGTGATTTATGTCAATTCAAAATTCCAGCCGTAAAAATCAGATCAAGGCGTGATAATATGGAGAAGGTGAATAATCGAAGGCGTGCACTAGCAAGTTCGCTGCACAATATGGGACAGATAATTTTTTTTTGGGGATCTTGGTTTTCTAATCTTAGATTGTGAGTGGTTCTGCAGAAATGTGCTTAGCCAGCTCACAAACTTAGATGCAATGAGTATTACCCAAAATGAAAAAAATGGTTTCGTCAGTAGGAAAGAATTAGAGAAAGTTATAAGACTAAGGTTGCAAAATCAGGTTCTTACAACCGGTCCAAAAGTGTTTGACAATTTAGAAATTAATGATCTAATAAATATGATGGTGAAACTAGAGTTGTGCTATGAACAAGATCCTGGTGATCCAAACACTCTACTTCTAGTACCAGGGGTTCTACAGGAAACAAGAGGAAGAACACAAAAGTGGCAATTGAGCATTCCTGAGTGTGTTTATGTAGGAAGGCATTTAGAATGTGATGATTCAAAGCATATGTTTCTGACAAACAGCTTCTTTGCAAAACTACAGGTAACAAATTTTATGCCTGTCCAATTTACATATTCCATCAAGTCTTTTACCAGTTCCATTTAAAAGATCTAACTGTTAACTAAAATATTGACCTAATCATAAGTTCTACATCAATTCAGAAAATTAGAAGCATGCATTTTTTTACCTCGTTGTTCTCTTCAACCATTGTCAAACAAGCATAAGACGAAAAAACCATGAAGAAATGTACTTTAAAAGTTCTATTTGAATGATAACTATCTAGCCTTTGCAAAAATAGCTTTTGCAGTACCAATAAAATTTAGTTTTACTTTCTTAAAATGAAATTCTATTTTTCTTAAATTTATTTTATTTATTTACTTTTGTAATTTATTTAGACTATTTTTTTATTTTATTTAGAATTTCATGTGACTCTAAAAATTTTAAATTTTAAATTTAAATTTTTTGAATATAAATAAATAATAATTTTAAATTTTTGATTTTTTTTAAACATAATAACTTTTTAATAGTTAGAAAAAATTTATAATTCTTTTATATTTTTAAAGATCTATTATTTTCCACTTTACTTAAAAAGGAAAGTTCATCTCTTTAGTTGGCAGGGTATTTTTATTTATACAACGGATGCATTTTGAATTAAGTAGGTCTTTACTGGGCAATTATCTCTTAAAGGGAAGTAGTAGGCCCAGATTCAATGAACTATGCTGGGCACTGGGCCCTGGTCCGTGCCAGTTAAAACCAATTTCATTTATACACCCAATCCATCATGGATTAAGTGTTCCCTTAATCTTAAATTTAAAATTTTAAATATTCAAACTCTCAATGTTAAATTTTAAAATTTAAATATTTTAATATTTTAATTTTAATTTTAAAATTTATATTTTAAATTTTGAATTAAAAATTTAAATTTGATTTATACAACAGAATCATTTTGGATTAAGTGGGCATTATTGAAATATATTTCCCTAAAAGCCGTATTAGACTCTTAATTTTCAAATTAAAATTTTAATTTGAAAATTTCAAAAATTCAAATTTTAATTTTTAAATTTAAAATTACAAACTTTAAATTTTTAAATATAAATTATAAATATTAAATTCGAATATTTTACATTTTCTAGTAATTTTTTGAGCAACTATGATGCATAGATTTATATAAGGGTTTTAGGGTTTAGAGTTTAAGATTTAGGATATCAAAATTGAATTAAAAAAAAAAAATTGGATGAAAATTAAGTTCTCAATTCTAAATTATATGGGAATTCAAATTTTGATACAATTTATTTTATTTGAACGATTTTTTTATTTAATTTTATCATTTGAGTCCTAATAATTTGGACTCTAATTTTCTAAAGATTAATAAATTTTAAAAACTTTTATTCAATTAATGTTTTATTTTTAAAATTGTAAATCCTTAATTTTCCTTTAGATAGTTACAATTTTAAGATGTTTAATTGTTTTTAACAATAATTGCCTTTTAATACTTAGAATATATATATAGTCCTAATTTTACCCGATAACCCAATAGTCCAAAAATAGCCCAAATTATCGAATCCGATAACAACTCCATCATCCGAAACGGCCCGGCCCGGCCCGACCCGGCCCGGCGCGGCCTGCGAGGCCCGGCCCAGCCTGCGAGGCCCAGCCCGGCCTGCGAGCCCCGGCCCGGCCTGTGAGGCCCGGCCCGGCCCGGCCCGGCCCGCGAGGCCCGACCCGACCTGCGAGGCCCGGCCCGGCCCGGCCCGCATGGCGCCCGCGTGGCGCACGCGTGGCGCCCACGTTGCCTCCGCGTGGCGCCCGCGTGCCCGACGCGTTGCGCCCGCGTGGCGCCACGCCGGCGCCCGCGTGGCGGCCGCGTGGCGGCCACGCGGCCAGGCCTGGCCGGGCCAGGCCGGGCCGGTCCAGGCCGGGCCTTGCCGGGCCGGTCCAGGCCGGGCCTTGCCGGGCCGGGCCGCACAGACATTGGGGAAATGGGCTGGGCCGGTCCAGGCCGGGCCGGGCCGCACAGACATTGGGAAAATGGGCTGGGCCGGGCCGAGCCGTTTCGGGTGAAGGAGTTGTTATCGGATCCGATAATTTGTGCTGTTTTTGGATTATTGGGTTATCGGGTAAAATTGGGACAAGATACGCAAAAATTTCGGAAGGTGTTGACTAGATACGCAAAAATTAAAATATAAATTTAATTTCGAATTTAATATTTAAATCTAACCAATTATCGATTTGACATATCTATTTTTAAATCAACTTATTCAACAAGCATAATTTTTAATTATTTTAGTATTTTAATTTTGTATAGTTTTTTATTTTATTTAGAATTTTATGTGACTCAAAATTTTTCAAATTATAAATTTCAACTTTTTGTATATAAATAAGTGAAAATTTTGAAAATCCAAAATAAAAGAATTCGGTTCAATGTAAACCGGATTGGACATGATTTGGACAAGTAATGGACCGATATCCGGCCGGGAACGAATTGGACCCATTTAGGTCCGAGAAAATGTGGTTTGCTATATATCAATCAATAATCATTTATCGGGCCGGGCAGGAATTGGATCGGAATCGAACCATGAAGGAGTCTCGGTCCGAGTAGGGATTCGAGCGGGCCAAACCGGGATGGGGATCTTGCAGCTATCGGGCCAGGCTGTAATCGGACCCACTTAGGAGCGTGAATATGTAGTTTACTATATATTGCTAATTTTTTTTTCTACATAATAAATTTGAATTAATTTTTTAAAAAAATATTTAAATTATAGGAGATTTTAATTTTAATTTTTTAATCGAATAAAAAATAAAAATTTTGAAATATTTATTTTAAAAACGATATTTAATTAAAGTGGATTAAATTTAAATTATAAACTATATTTAAATTTATGGAAAAAAATTGAAATAAAAATTTAATTTCAAATTTATTATTTAAATTTAAATAATTGTCAATTTGACATATGTGTTTTTAAATCAACTTATTCATCAAACATATTTTTTAATTATTTTAGTATTTTATTTTTGTATAATTTTTTATTTTATTTAGAATTTTTCGTGACTCAAAAGTTTTGAACCATAATTAAAAAATTTAAATAATTAAAGTCTTGATTATTTTGAACCATAATAATTAAAAATTTTAAAATTTAAAATCTTGATTATTTTGAACCATAATAAATTTTTAATTATTTTGAACCATAATTAAAGTAGATAATTTTTCAAATAATTTTATATTTTTAAAAATAACAAATTTAAAAATCAAAAATAAAAATATACTAGGTCGGCCCGGGACGGGCCGAATCGGGATTGGACCAGGATCGAACCGGGATTGGACCGGACGGAATTTGGAGCGGGATTGGACCGGAACCGGTCCGTGTTTCGACCGCCGTCGAACAATGAAGGAATTTCGGCCCGAGCCAGAATAGGAACGGGCAGCGATCTAAGCAAGCCGGAAAAAAGGAAGCGCACTTATTTCATCAAAGCCCTTTAACTTGCACGGTACGGTCACCTTTCGGCAATCGTGACCTCAAATTTATTTAACAAACAACCCCCAAAATATATATTTTAGTGGGTATTGAGGGACATTATGAAGGGAGGTGACCTCAAGGGTGGTCACCATACTTATATAAATGTTAAATTATACTCAGGGCCTAAACGGGCCTACAACGGACTGGTCGGTTCCGGCCCGAAAAAAAAATCGGGCCCACGAAAATTAGGCTCCCAAACCCGATTTTTTTTTTTTTTTTCTTTTTGGAGCTTTTAGAAATTTGCATCTTTAAAAATCTAAAAGTTGAAACCTTTAAATTTAAACTTCTAAATTTTAAAATTTAAATATTAAATTTTTAAATTTTAGTTTTATCTTAATTTTTAAATTTTCAAATTTTATAATTTATTTGATATTCGAAATTTAGAATAGAAAAATTTGAAGTTTGACATTTACAATTTGTGATTTTAAATCTAAAATTTTTAAATTTTATCTTAGAAAATTTATATTTCAACTTAATATGACATGGACATAAGCTATAAAAAAAAAAGTAATTCAAATAAAACTTAATTTTTAAAAATATATAAATCTTATTAAATTAATACGTATTTTAAAAAATATATAAATCATATGAATAATTAATACGTATTTAAAAAAATAGATGAAATTATATCTAATTTAAAAATATATAAATCATATCTTAATTTATTTATATAATTTAAATTTAATTTTCAAGTTTTAAATTAAAAATTAAGTTTAAATTGTAATCTAAAGATAGTTTTTGCATATTAATTTTGAATTAACAATTAAAAAAAATTAATTAAAGTGGATTAAAATTAAATTAGAAATTATATTTATATTTATGAATAAAAATTAAAATATAATTTTAATTTTGAATTTACTATTTGAATCTAAACAATTTTCGATTTGACGTATTTATTTTTAAATTAATTTATTTACCAAACGTTTTTTTTATTTATTTTTGTATATATTTTTTATTTTTTTTTTATAATTTCACATGACTGAAAAGTTTTAAAATTGTAAATTTTAATTTTTCGTATATAAATAATTAAAATTTTTAAAATCTTGATTATTTTTAACCAAAATAATATTTTAATAATGGTTTTGATCTCTTCTTAAAGATGGTTTTTTTAGCATTCCCCAGTAACCTCGAATTTTACGTAATGAAAAAGAAAAACTTCGATTGCAGGGGACTGGAGGTAAAAGCATGTATGGACGCACATCTAAGGATGAGAATTGCAATAAATGAAAATTTAAATTATATAAATAAATCATATTTTAATTTATTTATATAATTTAAATTTAAATTTTTAAATTAAAATTTGAGTTTAAATTGTGATCTAAATGTAGTTTTGCATATTAAATTTGAATTAAAGTGGATTGAAATTAAATTAGAAACTATATTTATATTTACGAATAAAAATTAAAATATAATTTTAATTTTGATTTTACTATTTGACATATCAATTTTTAAATCAATTTATTCATCAAACGTAATTTTTATTTATTTTTATATATTTTTTTATTTTATTTAGAATTTTAAATATTAACACATGAAATTTTAGTTTTATCTTAAATTTTAGATCTTCTAATTTTATAATTTATATGATATTCGAAATTTAGAGTATAAAATTTTGAATTTTGACATTTATAATTTGATATTTGAAATCTAAAATTTTAAATTTTTTTCATAAAAAAAATATATTTCAATTTAAGATGATAAGGGTATAAGTAACTTCAAAAAATATTTAAATTATACGAAAATTAAATTTGAATTTTTTAATTTAAATAGAATTCATATTTTGATACATTTATTTAAAAAACGCTTACTTAATGCACACATTTTAAAAAATACATGAAAACAAATGTATCTTAGTTTATTTATATCTAATTTAAAACTATATAAATCATATCATAATTTATTTATATAATTTAAAATAAAATTTATAATTTAGGTGTGTATTTATAAATTTCACTATCTAGTTCACATGTTTAATACAAGATGTAAGAAGAATACTAAATTATAATTAATAAAATAGGCAATACATAATTTCATCATAATAACTGAAAAATAGAAGTTTAATTAATTTTAAAAATTTAAAATTAAAAATTGAATTTTTAAATCTTAAAGTAAATGTTCAATTTAAAATTTTAAATCCGATTTTAAATTTTCAATTTCAATTTTAATATCAAACATTTCAATTTAAAATTTTAAATATCAGAATTTTATATTTAAATTTTGAAATTTAAAATATAAAATTTGAAACTTGAAATATTAAATTTGAAATTTAATTTTTTAAATTTAAAATTTAAAATTTAAAATTTATAGTTTGTTATTTTAAATTTTAAATTTTAAATCTTAAATTTTAATTTTTAATTTTTAATTTTTAATTTTTAAATTCGGAAAATAAGTAACTTCAAAAAATATATATTTCAATTTAAGATGATAAGGACATAAGTAACTTCAAAAAATATTTAAATTGTCGAGAAATTAAATTTGATTTTTTAAATTAAAATAGAATTCAAATTTTGATACATTTATTTTAAAAACGCATATTTAATATGTATTTTTAAAAAATAGATGAAAATAAATGTATCTTAGTTTATTTATATCTAATTTAAAACTATATAAATCATATCATAATTTATTTATATAATTTAAAATAAAGTGCATAATTTTTAAATTAAGATTCGTGTTTAAATTGTATCGAAATTACAAAATATTCAAATTGTAGGAAAATTAAATTATATTTTTTTAAATCATATTTTGATACATTTATTTAAAAAACGCATATTAAAAATAGATGAGAATAAATGTATCTTGGTTTATTTATATCTAACCTTAATTTATATAAATCAAACCTTAATTTATATATATTTTTTGAAATAAAATTTGTAATTTTTAAATTAAGTTCCGAGTTTAGATTGTATCGAAATTAAAAAATATTCAAATTTTTGGAAAATTAAATTATATTTTTTTAATTGAATTAGAATTCAATTTGTGAAACATTTATTTAAAAAACGCGTACTTACATTTTGGATTCATCCTACATGAAAATAACAGAATAATTAATACATATTTAAAAGAATAGACAAAATTATATCTAATTTAAAAATATATAAATCATATCTTAATTTATTTATATAATTTTAATTTTAATTTTTAAATTAAAATTTGAGTTTAAATTGTGATCTAAATGTAATTTTGCATATTAAATTTGAATTAATAATTAACAAATTTTAATTAAAGTGGATTGAAATTAAATTAGAAACTATATTTATATTTATGAATAAAAATTAAAATATAATTTTAATTTTGATTTTACGAATCTAAACAATTTTTGATTTGACATATCTATTTTTAAAACAATTTATTCATCAAACGTAATTTTTATTTATTTTTGTATATTTTTTTTATTTTATTTAGAGTTTCACGTGACTCGAAAGTTTTTAAATTACAATTTTAAAATTTTTGTATGTAAATAATTAAAAATTTTAAAATCTTGATTATTTTGAACCATAATAAATTTTTAATTATTTTGAACCATAATTAAAGTATATAATTTTTCATATAATTTTATATTTTTAAAGATAACAAATATAAAAATCAAAAATAAAAAGGAAAAAACTAAGTGTACACCCGCTTGGGGGTGTATAGGTAGTAATGTCCAAATAAAAATATGGCCGAATCGGAATTGGACCGGGATCGAATCGGACGGAATTTGGAGCGGAATTGGACCGGAACCGGTCCGTGTTTCGACCGGTATCGAACAATGAAGAAATTTCGGACCGAGCCGGAATAGGAGAGGGCAGCGATGCCGAAAAAAAGGAAGCCCACTTATTCCATCAAAGTCCCTTTAACTTGCAAGGTACGGTCACCTAACCTTTCGGTAATCGTGACTTTAAATTTATTTAACAAACAAACAGCAAAATAAATATTTTAGTGGGTCGCCTCGCCAAGCGGCCGCACCGCCAAGCTGCCAAGCCGCCGCATCCCGCAGCTAAGCCGCCAAGCCGCCAAGTGACGCCACAAAGCCTCCAAGCGCCGGGTCGCACCGCCAAGATGGCAGGCTGCCAAGCCGTCGCGTCGCGCCACCACGCCGCAAAGCCGCCGTGTCACGCCGCCATGCTGCCAAGCCGCCACACCCCGCCGCGTTGCGCCGCTAAGCTGCCAAGCCGCCGCGTCGCGCCGCGAGGCCGTCAAGCTTGCTCTTTGCGCCGCCATGCCGCCAAGCCGCCTCGACGAGCCGCTAAGCTGCCAAGCCGCCGAGCCACGCCGCGCCGCCACGTCGCCCCGAGCCGCCTCGTCCCGCCGAGTCGGGTCGCGCCGCCGACCCGCCACGTCGCCGCGCCGCCGACCCGCCACGTCGCCGCGCCGCGCCTTGCCGGCGATGCGCTGGCACACAACGACGCGCCGCCGCCGTACGCCGTGCCGCCTTGTCGGCCGCCGCGCCGCATCGTGGGACGCTACGCCGGGTAGGGCCGCGACACCGGGCCGGGCCGCACCGCCACAACGGGCCATACCAGCGCCGACGTCCCGGGCGAGGCCGGGCCGAGCCGTCTCACTGGACAGGGCCGAAAATGGCCTGCCGAGCCGAGCCCGGACAGACCGGTCCGAGCCAAGACGGGCTGGGGCAGGCCATGCAGAGCCACGACGGGCCGGGCCGAGCTTATTAGCTTGGGACATAGGGTTTTTTGAAATTTTTAGAGATTTTTAGGATTTATGTTTTAGAGTTTTAGGGGTCGCATGTACATTCCACATTGTGCAGAATTTTATAGGCCCTTTTTTACTTCCTCTGCGTCATCTTACCTCATATTTCTTTTAAGAAATTAGGAAATGGTGTTTCCATGTTTTACATACCACTATTTTCTCGTATATTGACTTGAAAAGACTTAATATATTAAATATGAAGAAGTTTGTTTGGTAACAATCCATCTCATAACCTTATACTTTAATACTATATAATCTAAAAGCTTAAATTATTAGTATGTACTATTTTAATATTTTATATATATTCAGTACTTCTACATATAATAAGCTGCAATTATTTTTTTTTGTTAAAAAAATAATAGTTACTTCTCAAATAAAATTTGGAAAGTAAAAAACTGTACATTTGATAACAAAATCATAAGCAATACTACATAAAGCCTAATCACGAGATCATGAGATTTGCACCAGCCTTTAATTCACCTACAGCTTCTATGCTATATATCCACCCTTCCCCACAGGTGATGTTGATCTCTTTACCTCACTCTATTATTACACACATTTTTGATTAAAAGATGCAAATAGTAAGTTAGTGATGGATGGTTTTCTCCTCTCAGATCTAAAGGAATCCTTCAAAACAACATAAAAAGACCTATCAAAAAAAGATTTAAATGAAAGAAACCAGAGAGACAATGAGAGTGGGCAAAAAATTCCGAATAAGAGAAAAAAAAGGTGAGAAGGAAAGTCCTACTGTTAAAACTAGACCTTGCTACAATAGTGAAGGCTTTGCTCAATTATTAGTGATCAACCTTTATGAAGGCATAATAGCATTATAAAGTCTTTATATTTCTTTCTTTCTTATTATATAAGTAGTGATTTACCAAAGCTAATTGATCTACCAGACCTACAAGCAACATCATAGACATCACCTAAGAATACAAGTCTTTTAGACTTTGCCATTAAGGAGAAAGCTTCTAAAAAGACAAGTGAAATCTACATTAAACCATCACTATTACCAATAGGAATTCGAATAGGCAGTGTCTTATCCATACAAACACTTGGGACATGTAGTTATCATCCTACACCTAACGGTAGAAGCGACTTACCTTCTCCAACTCTCTAAATATAGGATTCGTGGTCTATGATCGTCAGTCTCTCGAATCTTGTCCTCATAAATAAATCTGTTGATAGCATTATAGCTACTATGTGAGAAAATACTGAAAGATCATATCAGATCACGAAGACCGGGATTCAATCATAAGATCAGAAGAAACAAAAGGAACTCGATAGATATAGCAACTAAGAGCTGGAGTAAAGGGATTTCAATACAAATAAGAAGATCGATTATCTATTTCCATCAAGAACCCTAGGTCCGTGTTACACCCCGGACGATCCGCAATCGCCGAGGATGAGAACTCTCTGAGGCAGATACGGCGGAGAGGATGATGGTGGAGATCTATGCTGATCCTGGGATCGGATTTGAGCAATTGATCGGGATTTTGGGAAGAAAAGAGAGGAACAGTACAACACAATAAGGTTATAGCGACACATTGTTGGGACACTTTTATATAAGTGCCCCATTTATAAATCAAGGCCCAAATTTAAATCCAACCCAAAAAAAAAAAATATTATTGCTACTCAACCTACCACACACCAACCACAAATTTTGACCCAAGCCCATATTTCACAAGTCTCCCAAAATCAAGGCCCAAACACCATCTCTCCCAAAATATCTAATGCCCATTCGAAATCATTTCCTCTCCACCCCCACCCCTCTCCCTCTCTCTCTCTCTCTCTTTCTCTATAGTTCCCACTCCTCCCCCTCTACTTCTTGCAGCTATCGGGCCAGGCAGTAACCGGACCCACTTAGGAGCGTTTACTATATATTGCTAATTTTTTTTTCTACATAATAAATTTGAATTAAAATTTTTTAAAAATATTTAAATTATAGGAGATTTTAATTTTAATTTTTTAATCGAATAAAAATTCAAATTTTGAAATATTTATTTTAAAAACGATATTTAATTAAAGTGGATTAAATTTAAATTATAAACTATATTTAAATTTATGGATAAAAATTGAAATAAAAATTTAATTTCAAATTTATTATTTAAATCTAAATAATTGTCAATTTGACATATGAGTTTTTAAATCAACTTATTCATCAAACATATTTTTAAATTATTTTAGTATTTTATTTCTGTATAATTTTTTATTTTATTTAGATTGCAACCATGACACACTTTGGGAACATACTGCTAAAATAAAAAGAAGTTTATATAGTCACGTGGTAATTATCTGATGGGTCATCCTTAAGAAGAAGAAGAAGAAGAAGGGGCGAAGGAAGAAAAAGTAGCAGGATTATTTGGACTTAGATGGGCGAGCATTAGCCAGTAGCGATAAGAAAAGAATGGAGAATGTAAGTGCGATAGGATTGGGCGCATACCATAGCTAAGTGCGAGAGAAATGGGCGCATACCATAGCCATAGCCACAGCCTCCCGTGGAAATGGATTCATATGAAGCAATTAGCGCAGCAATATTTTCCAGTTACTTTCCGTGAAGCCAAAAAAAAATATCTTTGCGTCTACGATCCAGAAGGACAAATGAAGGCCACATTTGGTTGGTTAGGTGCGAGTGAAGATATTAGTTTAAGGCAATGCAATAGTCAGAAGATTAGTATGATAAGATGGCTCCGACGACATAGCATATGCAGCTTCTAAGTAATTTTTTCGGAATTAGTAATCCAACTCCCAGGTGAAATGCATTATTCTCGAAAATTATGAATTTTACCACACAGAACATGCTCATTTCAGCCCAAAAACTGTGTCTCATTATCCATTCAAATAAAGTTTAAATACTAAGAATAAATTGCATATACGTGAATAAGACCCAATATTATTATGAAGGTTGGATAATCCAAGAAGAAAAGAATGGCATGGGTTGGGTTATTTCTTATTTATCTTATTCATAAATTCTATCTCATTCATAAATGCATGCCTATGGTAATAACATATGTTGGTTTTCTTCCGCCATATCCTAATGAATCCTCTGAAACAAATAAAAAGAGCAAGAAGAGAAGATTTAGATGAAAGAAATCAGAGAGAAAACAAGAGTGGGCACAGAAATTTCAGATAAGAAAACAAAGAGGGAGAAATAATCTTGTTAACAATATGAACTCACAATATTTGACATCTTGATGAGACCTTCAAAGCATGAATCGTTCTTGATGCTGATAGAGTTGATCTTGATATGTCAGTTGCAATAGATCCTTTGATTGCGGCAGATCAGACATGTTGATCACACTTTCATCCATAAATCTGCGAGAAGTATTGAGCAAAATTCGAAATGCAACTTGAAATAAGTCAAGAATAATGAGTGATCGCCAAGAAAAGGTGTAGAAAAAGAGACGTATCAAATTAGGAAGATCGTGGATTCATCATATAGATATAACTAAATTGCAGGATTTTAAGAACAATCAACAAGAGAGATCGCTTACCGCTTTAGATCAGTTCCCGCAAGCACGCTCTTGGGTTTCTTGATTGGAGGAGCCAAGCGATTGGAGGGAAAGAGGGGTTCGCTCTAGGGTTTCTTGATTGAAGGAGGGTTCAGGTACGAAGTATACCACATAAAACACCCCTTTCTAATTTCAATTACAATCCAAGAAAGACAAATAAAGCAATTATAACAAGAACACTTGATGATACATCATCTAATTCTATATTCTTCACATAATAAAAACAAACCTATGTATTACGTCATGCCCACTCATCCAATAAAACATCCAATTACACCATTATCCAAATCCCAAAAAATAGGAAACCCTAGATATCCCCCATCCGATCAAGCAGCCCAGGTTTTTTGCCGCCGAAACCCTAAGAAATCAGACAGAACCCTATCTTCTCCTAATCCAATACGAAAAAAAAATTGATAGATTTATCGCTTCAACCATACGGAACAACAAACCTATAGATCGATTGCTTCCACCACAAATCACAAAAATACTCGCCCAAAATGAAAAAACAAAAAAGGCAAGACAAAGAACGGAATCTTACAGAACGTCGAGGTGGTGGTGATCACGGAGCGCGCCTAACGTTCTCTCCCGATGCGGCGATCGCGCGCGATGTCGAGAGGAGGAGGAGGAGGAGGAGGACGAGGACGAGGATGAGGATGAGGATAAGGAACACTAGAAACGGAGCACTGGGACTAGAGGGTGCGGGTGGTGGGGTTGGAGGGAGGTGTTTGAATGGGGCGTGCGTGAGAGAGCGCGGGGGTAGCTGGGGGTTGTAATGGGCTCGTGTTGTGATGGGCCCAGATTGTGGGAGGGATATTTACTTATATGTCAAAGGGCGTTGTATTGGCCCGGCCTAATAATCAAATGCCGCTAATGCACATTGCGCCCGTATTTTCTCTTGCATTAGATCAAACCCTTACGATGTTTGCCTCTCAACATAAAAGTGTTCCAATATTTTCTTGGCCCAATATTCTCAGGGAAAAATTCAATTCAATATTTAAACTTTGTATATTTGACAATGCAATGCTATAGATGCTCAAACAAGTAGGAAGCGGCCCATATATTATAGGTTAAGCTGGATATTGGATATTATTTGCTAGCTAAATTGTGATGGTATAATAATTGTTATTTACGCGCCACTCGGCCGGGCATGAGATTTGAAATTGAAAATTTAGACATTTTACAATTTATGATTTGAAATTTAAAATTTATGATTTTTATTAAAAAAATATATATATTTCAATTTAAAATTATATGGACGTAAGCAAAGTATAGAAAAATAAAAAAAAACATAACTTCAAATAAAACGAGGCTATTAACGAGTATTACTAATTCAAAAAAAAATACAATTTAAATATTCAAATATAAAATTTAAAAATTAAAATTTAAAATTTAAAATTTTAAAATTTGGACAAAATTTAAAAATTTAAAAATTTAATTTAAAATAGAATTTGAAATTCAAAACTTTAATTTTTAAATTTTAAATCTTAACATAAATTTTTAATTTAAAATTTAAAATCTGAATTTAAATTTTCAATTTCAATTTTAATATCTTAATTTGAAATTTATAATTTACAATATTGGTATTTAAAATTTAAAATTTAAAATTTTAATATTTAAATTTAAAACTTAAAAATTAAAGTTAATGTTTGAAAATTTTAAATTTGAATTATAAAATGTCTAGAAATTCAATGTAAATTACACTATGTAATTTACATGCTTAACATAAGATTATATAATTTAAATTATATAAGATTAAATTCATAACTTTTTTATTAATTTAAATTCATAAATTTGAACTAAAAAAAAAACAAATTCATCTGCTATATTTTATTAAAATATATAAATTATATTTTAATTTAAATTTATATTATTGTTGATATATATTGAATATTTTGGTATGATTTTTTAATTCATATTTGAATTTAATTATATTATATATATAATATTAATTTTATTTGATTTTAAATTCTTATTTCACTTGAAATTCAAAGTTGAAATTTAGTTGTATAATTCAAATTTATAATTTTAAAATTAATATTTTATTTTAAATTGTGTGTTAAATTTATTTTTGGATATGAAATTTGAATTAACAATTAACAAATTTTAATTCAAGTGGATTAAAATTAAATTATAAATTATATTTAAATTTATTGATCAAGCTTAAAATATAAATTTAATTTCCAATTTGCTATTTAAATTTAAACAATTGTTGATTTGGTATATTTATTTTTGTATAAATAATTATATTTTTTAAAAATTTTATTATTTTGTCCTTCAGCATGGTTTTCTATTTGCCTGAGCCCAGCCCGGCCAGGCCCGGTTTAAAAATCAGACTAAGCCAGGCCGGGCCAGACCGGGCCGACACAAGCCTAGCCGAGCCGCGCCGAACCGAGCCGACCCGCGCCGAGACGAGCCGAGCCGTTCCCATCATTGAAGGCGGGTCGGGCCTTCACTTTAAAATCGTTGGGCGAAGCCAGGCTGGGCCTAATCCAACCTTAAAAAAAGGCCACCATGGGCCCCGACGGCCCGTATCATCCGAGTCGCGCCGAGCCGAGCCGCGCCACGCCGCGCGGAGCCGAGCCACATCGTGCAGACCCGAGTCGGGCTGGGCATGGAGCTTTTTAAGCCTTTAAAATGTACACGGAGGCCTGTTTAGGATCATAACGGGCCTAGCCGAGCCGGGATCGATGAAGCTGGGCCTAATACTCCATTAAGAGGGAAAAATTCCAATAACGGCCTACTTAATCCAATTCAAAATCTAAATTTAAATTTTCAATTCGAATTCTAAAATTAAAATTTAAAATTTTCAAAATCAAATATAAAATTAAAATTTGGAGAAAGATTTAAATTTTATATTTTAATTTTAAGTATGAATTTAAATTTGAAATTTTAAAATCTTAATTTAAATTTTCAATTTCAATTTTGAAATATAAATATAAATTTTCGATTTCAATTTTTAAATTTAAAATATTCAAAATTAAAATTTAAACTTTAAATTTTAAAATTTGAGAATTAAATTTTAAATTTTGAAACTAAAAATATAAAACTTTAAATTAAAATTTTTAAATTTCAATTTCAATTTTCAGTTTCAAATTTTAAATCTAAATTTAAATTTTTAATTTTAACTTTTAAATGTAAAATTAAAATTTAAAATTTAAAATTCATGAATTTACGATTTATAAGTTATATTTTAAAATTTATTGTTTAAAAGTTAAAATTTTAAAGTCTTAAATTTAAAATTTAATATTTTATATTTTATATTTAATATTTTATATTTAAAAATTAAATTTCACATTATTTAATTTTTCAAATTGAAACTTTAATTTTAAAATTAAGGGTCTAATAGGGCCTTTAGGGCAAAAAAATTCATTAGCGGCCCACTTAATCCAAGATTATCAATTACATAAATCAAATTTAAAATCTAACTTTAAATTTTCAATTCAAATTTTGAAATATAAATTTGAAATAATAAATTTAAAATTTAAAAGTTATAGTTTGAAATTTTAATTTAAATTTTAAAAATTGAATACCCGCCATTCCGGAACTGCAGCGCCGCATTACCGGAGCCGCCGCACCGCCATGTCGGAGCCGCCGCGCCGCACGGGTCGGGACGCGGCGCCAGTAGGGCGGCACCCTCGGGCTGGGCTGCATCGCCACACCGGGCCATGGCAGCGCCGCAGTCCCGGGCCAGGCCGGGCAGCACAGCCTGCGGCAGGCCGGACCGTGCCGTCTCACTAGGCAGGGCAAAATATGGCTGCCCGAGCAGGGGCAGGCCGAGCCGCACAGCCTGGGCCGTACCGGGACGAACCGTCTCACCGAGCAGGGCCAAAAATAGCTGCCCGAGCCGCGGTAGGCCAGGCCGAGCTAAGACCGGCCGGTCTCAGCCTATAATTCTGGGGCCAAAACCGGCCTCAGTCTGGCCCGTCTCAGGCCTTCCCAGCTAAAAGCCCACATCTCCGGACATAAACAGGCCTATGCCCAATCCGGCCCGTCTCGGCTTGCCTCTGCGCAATCCTGGCCTGTTTCGGCCTGTAGAATATGTTGGCTGCGCCGAGCCCACCCAAGCCGGGCAGAGCCTGTCCGGGCTGGGCCCAACAAATCTGGGCCTAATAAGGCCTATAAAAGTTTGGCTGGGCTTAGGCCTGGTAGGACTCATTAGGCTCAGTCTTAAATGATTGGAGCTGGGCCAAATTCAGCCCTTTAAGAGACTTTCCTTTTTAGGTAAAGTCGAAAACAGCAGCTCTCCTGGACCCCCCTAAAATAGAAAGTTTTACTATTGGAGAAAAATATATGGATCCTAAATTTTATTCTCTTCTTATATTATAGCAATAATAGTATATGCTTGAATTTCATCTAACCATCATTTTAATAAAATTTAATAGCATTTTTTTTTGTGCCTTCTGCCTTCATATTTTTATTAATAAATATGATGGTGAAACTAGAGTTGTGCTATGAACAAGATCCCGACTCTACTTCTAGTACCAGGGATTCTACAGGAAACAAGAGGAAGAACACAAAAGTGGCAATTGAGCATTCCTGAGTGTGTTTATGTAGGAAGGCATTTAGAATGTGATGATTCAAAGCATATGTTTCTGACAAACAGCTTCTTTGCAAAACTACAGGTAATTTATATCTATCAAATTTACATATTTCATCAAGTCTTTTACCAGTTCATTTTAAAAGATCTAACTTGTTAACTAAAATATTGACCTAATCATAAGTTCTACATCAATTCAGAAAATTAGAAGCATGCATCTTTTTACCTCGTTTTTCTCTTCAAACATTGTCAAACAAGCATAAGACGAAAAACCCATGGAGAAATGTACTTTAAAAGTTCTATTTGAATGATAACTATCTAGCCTATGCAAAATTGCACAGTACCAATAAAATTTAGTTTTACTTTCTTAAAATGAAATTTTATTTCTCTCATTCAGAACTCCGGTTCCTGTAGAATCAACAACATATACAGCTTTTATGTAAGAACTTTCTTTTTAAACTGAAATACAGGGTGATTCCCTGTGTAGTTTATTAAAGGAATAAAAAAAATACACAATATAAAGTCATATTTCTACAAAAACATTACCTTGAGGGTCAACAGCCAACCAAAAAACAACCAAATTTAATAGAAAAAAGTACAGTCAAGCAACTATCTAAATTCAAGTAAATCCTCACATCAGGCAAACAACACACATAATCAGGCAAACAACTATCTAATCCTCACACAAATGCTAGAACACACATAAGCAAAAAGATAAGCAACAACTCAATAACAGAGTATTAGTAACTCATCTTTCATCTAACGAATTATACTTAACAATTAAAATCGGTACAACAAATCAATGTTGTGCAGGCCTGCAATCAAGACAATATTAATCATGCTTGTGACCAATCAATGATGATTGATGGCCCTGTGACTAACATCGGAGGCCAAAAATAAGGTTCTGACAGTACATATGTTATCGAAGAGTGGTTTTAAAACTTATTATGACAAATTGTTATTAAAACTTGGATCCCAATGTATAAGGATAACATATAGATTCTATCCGAATTACTACTATTAGCTTGTTCAACATTTCCAGTTAAGTTCATTTCTTAAAAGAAGTGAATAAAGCAGAAGCATGCTAGCTTTCTCTCTCTTTCCAAAAAAAAATAAATTTGTCATTCTACTTACATTTAGGTACACCTCTACACAAAATTTTGCGGTCAACAAACAAACAAGGTGGCAACATTACAACCTTGGAGAAATACCTAATCTATGTAGTCATTAATGGAATTCATCTCAGAGTGGAGCTCGGATGGGCAGCTTGGCCACCATATTGACATTCTTGCATGTTCCACCAAAACCGTCAGTGAGATCCTACGGCCTTCCACAACTCATTATCCACAACTTCTAAGTCTATGCTAGAACATCACCTTCTCTGAAAGCATTATAAGACCAGAATGCGTTGAGTACCTAATAACACCTAGATTTAGAAGAGCTCAGCATGTGCCTCTTCAACATCTAAAGCAGATTCTACTCTCTTTGCCAGCAGATGGCATGTATGATTACCAGCACACCCTGGAGCTCAATGGAAAATGATTGCAAAGTTATCTTGAAGTCAGCCTCTGATTATGGTAGAGATGTACTTTCGGAGGAGGATATTCGGGAAGTACTTACAACGACGTTATTACGATCTACATCATCTAGCCATTGATCTTGCATTGCTCAGGACACAATCGCATGAGCAAGAAAATAATGTTGCTGCTGTGGATGTAAATAGCCATGAACTAGCTTTAGGGTTTAGGGTTTAGGTCCTGCAGAGACTGAAGACTATAGAGCAAGGGATCAAGGACCTGAAAACAAGAGATTCAAGGATCGAGGTATTGCGAGCATCACCTCCTGACTGAGCTTCACAATAATTATTAAAATATTTATTTTATTTTATTAGAATTTCTTCGGCTTCAAAATTTTCATTGGGCTTATATATGTATATATAAGTATAATGTTTGTTAACTCTAGGATGTCCTTGTCGGGTATAAGTTTGTTAACTATAGGATGTCTTTTACTTCATTTTCAATCATTTTATTTATCAAACTTAATTTTTATTTATTTATTTATTTTTTTTATAATTTATTATTTTTATTAGGGTGTCCTTGTCGGGTATAATGGTGTCCCTCTTTCTGCATTTCATAGTCTATGGTTATAGTTCTGTGTAATGTTAATTATATACAACCAATGCAACCCTTTGAAGGCACCTACTTTAAGAAGAAGCCAATTTTCATGATGTGCATTGTGACTTTTTACCCAAGATATTGACGCCATCTAAATCAATTCTCAAGCAACTATCCATTACAGTAGTTATATCTTACTAGAGCCACTACAGTCATTATATCTTACTACAGCCAAAATTTAGCAAGTATAAACCTCAATCCAAAAAATGATTCTGACCTAGAGAAGGGCATTTGGGGCGGACTAAGCCTACGAAATATTTTAATTGTGAAAATAGACATTCAAAATTTGTTATTTATAAAACTAAGCGTAAGCGGTGAATGGTTTACTGTTTATAGAAAGTGGTGAATCATTCACAACTTGAGAATTGGTTCTTTCTAGCAAAATCACAAAACACCAACAGATTTTTCATGCAAAAAAGCTTTTTTGCATGAAAAAAATCTGTGGGTGTTGTGATTTTGTTTAGAAAATATTTTTGAATTCCATTAGAATGTATATTTTACACTCCATCCATCTCTAATGGGGTGAAGTCCACTAGTCACTTAAAGAAACTAGTGAAGAAAACTCCATTCTTGGATGGGTGGGGGTGCATTTTACACCCCATTTGGAGTGTACCACTAGCATTGCTCTACATGCACACAGATAGTTTATCTTATTTTGTTTGACAGTAAAAAATAATCAAACTACATATAATTGTTTGATGCATACAATCGCAAATACTATATTTTAAAATTTATTATGTTTAAGAGAGCAAATGAACCGAATAACATGAGCGATTTAGCATATATATCATATTACTTCCATCAACTAAGTATGGAGGTTTACGAGAACAAATAGGATTTAACAACAAGATTACGACTCAACACACATGCTGACTATATTTCATTAAACAAACTCGAAAATTAGAGCTATTGCGAGCAGAAGAATGAGCTAATTGGACAAGGAGATTAAATTCATCACAAACTAGTAAACAAATTAGCTCATAATTTGGAGTTCACTAGAGAAAAAAGAAATACTTAGAGAGAGCATATAATATATAATCAATACCCACATATTAATCAAATGATTTAAGCATTAGTGTCAGGGGAGCAACATAGGCTAATTAGATTGCAAGAAATAATTAAACACTAACCAGCATATACCTGTGGACGCTAACCGATAATTAGAGTTATGTGCACGCAAACTGAAATATCAAAGCTTTAAAAAGTAAGATTGCCACAACTTTTGCATGTTGGCCTAACTATACTTAGATGCGGACCATTCATAGTGGTTACCTCGACGAGAAGCGATAAGAAGGAAAGATCCTCGGCATACATGCCTAATTACTAGGAACCCCAGGCTCATATTGTAGTATTATAATTAAATAGCAATTGTTTAGTCTTGCAACCACGTTCAAACATAGCGTTAAAAAAGAAATTAGTACTTCAGACGACAAAGAAAGTAACCATGAAGCAAGATATGATCCGGCATATATACAACACATATATTCATCGAAACCAACTAAATTGCGGTTTTAGGAGAGCCAAATGACTGAGCTGGACATCAAATCAGTAATTTACCTACATGCATTTAACCTAACAGCAACTTAGCGGTTTAAGAGAACAACATGAATTGAGCCGGAAGATATGATTTAGTGATATACGACATATATCTTCATCGAACTGAAAATAAGAGCTTTACGATGAGCAAAATCAACAAACTTGACAGCAAGATATGATTCAACAGCATTATATAAACATTATATTTCATCCTTAGCTAAAAACTAGAGACTTTTAAGAGAAAAACTGAACTAATTGGGTGCAAGATATGATTCAGACGTATACGTATACCAACACATATTCCATCGAAGTAACCGAAAAATATATGTGTTGGGAAGACAAATTAAATGAACTAAAAAAAAGGCCTACATATCACATAGAAAATAGAATCATGAAACCATATAAATTGTCACTAAAAAGGATCGTAAAAAAAATGCCGTATTTCAAATCAATTGGAAATTGTGCTCCGTTGCAAATAAATTGGGAAATATGGCCAAACTCAAAAGCATCAACTACAAAGTGTGTTAGACTCGTTAATGTACTAAGAATAAGTGCTTTTACAGAGGTAAGACATACTGTCCTATATAGAAGAATGGCACACCAAATCAATGAAAAACCCCATGTCCCTGGGAATTAATTTATCTAGTTCCCATGCATTCATGGGAAGAAAACAAGGAGCAAGCCAAATGAATGGAATATTGATTTGTTAGTTGTAACTAAGCCTACAAATGAAAGAGACAATTAATGGATAAAATTATGGGAAAAGAACCTTTTTAATCAACCTTCTACTCTTGAGCATATGACTTTTGATAAAGATGTTATATAAAGCTACACATGGATTACGC